>JASPKZ010007213.1:0-205533 GCA_030220185.1 Diploptera punctata | reverse complement strand
CTCTATCCACTATCTGTTTTCTGCCACTTTCCACTTTATCTCTTCCTCTTATTTCCCTTTCGATATATATATATATATATATATAGGTATTATATATATAAAGAAGCAGTAGCGTGCTATCTTGTCACACAGCGGGCCCGGGTTAGATTCCCGGTCGGTGACAGGCTTGCAGGGTGAGGTTTTTTCGGGGTTTTTTCCTCACCTGTAAGACAAATGTCAGGAAGACTAGGGCCCAAAGCTCCCGGAAAATCATCCGGCCATCTACATCATCATCCTTATTCATTATCTTCATCATCATACCTTTACCGGTGTGGAAAGCAACGGGAAGCTACCACTACCTTATAATTCCCTAATCTAAAGCTGCAAAGCACTCGCATGAAAATGCTATGATTGCAGTGAAAAGACCTGCTCCTCGTGCAGAATTACTATGGATATGGATATATATATATATATATATATATCTCAAGTGTGTGTATGTGTGTGTCCCTTAATTTCGCCTCTCCCCTTGTAGGTACATTTTACAGAAACACGCACTATCAGGAGAGGATTTTTAATACCCAATTTCTTGACTATACACGTACATGCATTTGACAGAGTAAATTGGAATAAACTCCTGAAGATCTTGAAGAAAATTGGCTTGAACTGGAAGGAGAGGAGACTCATAAAGAATCCTTATATGAAGCAGCGAATAAGAGTGAAGATAGGAGAAGAAATGTTAGAGGGAAGAGAAATTGAAGGGGGGTAAGGCAAGGATATCCTCTATCACCTACTCTTTTCAACATCTACCTGGAAGACCTAATGAAGAACTGCTTCAGCAATACGGGAGGCATAAACATGGGAGGAAGAAGAATAAAGTGCATAAGATTTGCTTGATGATATGGATTTGCTAGCAGAAGATGCAATGACACTGAGCAACATGCTGATGGAGCTAAATGAAAAGTGCGATGATTAGGGAATAAGATAAATATAGATAAGACGAAGGCCATGATTATAGGAAGGAAACCAAGGAAGATAAACATGAGGATTAAAGATGAGGCCATTGAACAAGTGGAGAGCTTCAAATACTTGTGTTGTGCTATCAGTAGTAACATGAACTGCGGTCAAGAAGTAAAGCAGAGGATAGCAATGGCAAAGAAGCTTTTAACAAAAAGAGAAGCATTTTCTGCTGACCTTTGGCAAAAGAATTATGGAAGAGGCTAGTGAGGTGCTTTGTGTGGAGTGTAGCATTGTATGGTGTAGAGACTTGGACATTATGACGGTATGAGGAAAAGCGACTGGAATCTTTTGAGATGTGGATATGGTGAAGAATGGAACGTATAAAATGGACAGACAAAGTAAAAAAGGAGATATTCTAGACAGAGTGGGTGAAAGAATAACAATGCTGGAACTCATAAAGAAGAGGAAAAGTAAATTGAATTGGCCACTGTCTAAGAAGAAACTGGCCTGCTGATGGATGACCCTGTGAATAGTGTGCAAGTAGAAACATATTTTGTGCCACTTGCGGCTTTCTTTCAAAAGAAGTCACTGCTGATGAAACTTGGCTTCATCATTTCGATCCTGAGAGCAAACAGCAAAGCTCTGAGTGAAAATCTCCTACATCACCAACACCAAAAGAGCAAAAGTATTTTCTTCTGCTGTGAAAGTTGTGGTCATCTTATTATTATTTTTTTTCATGTTTATGGAATGGTATATCAGCATGTTGTACCTGCATACACATCAGTAACTGGGCAATTGCATAGAGATGTCCTAATAACTCTGAAAGACCTTAGCAGGTGCGAAAGACCACATTTCCGTGCAACAAGCTGGACGCTGCGTCACGATATTACGAGCCCGCATAATGGAAATTCTATTCTATTCCACAGTAATTCTGCCCAAGGATAGGTCTTTCACTGCAATCATAGCATTTTCATGCTATGATTTACAGCTTTACTAGGGAATATATGTATGGTAGCTTCCCGTAGCTTTCCACACAGGTGAAAAATGATGATGATGATGGCGGATGATTTTCGGGGACCGTTGGGTCCTGAGCTTCCTGACATTTGTCTTACAGGTGAGGAAAAACTCCGAAAAAACCTCACGCAGGAGCCTGTCCTGACCGGGAATCGAACCCGGGCCCGCTGCGTGACAAGGATACATCGATACCACAGCAGAGGACATGTCGGAAATATTGTTTCTAATTATCTTCAAAAAAAATCTAAGTGAAGTGCGTCCCTCACTCTCTCTAGTCCAAATTTAGCCCCAAGTGATTTTTTCTATTACATAATCTGAACAAACATTTTCTCGGCGTTTTCCATCTTCAGAAGCAGTAGTGAAGGCTACGGAAGTGGTTTTGAAATACCTTTAAAAAAAAGGGTTTCCAGCATGTCTTTGCAGACCGATAGAAACGCTGGGATTAGTGCATTTCATCCAAAATACAATAAAAATTCTGAGAATATTGCTAAAAAAATTATCATTGTTTATTAACGTCGATTTTTTTCCTGTATATTAGTGGAATTTTATAAGTAGGGCAATTGTAATTTACACTTTTCTAAAATAATATGTTTTGAACAAAAGAGAACAGTTTTTTGGACCAAAGAGAGATGGACAGGTGAATGGAGATAACTGCTTAACAGTGAATTACATGGTCTTTATAGGAAATCAGATATAATGAGAACAGTTAAGTCTCGTAGACTGCGATGGGCAGGACATGTGGAACGAATGGGGAATGAAAGACGTGCATGGAAGCTTCTTGTAGGAAAACCAGAGGGAAAACGCCCAGTTGGTAGACCAAGAATGAGATGGGAGAATAACATTAAGTATGATTTTGACGGAATTAGATTATACAGGGGATGATTGGAAAACATTGTCTCAGGATAGGGATATATGGAGAGCTTATGTCCGCGCGGAATACTAAAATATTATAGATTGTACTGGCGCAAAATTAATTTATCCTCTAAGCCTATATGAACGAATGTTGTCATCAGGGAGACCATTGCGTTACGATGTGATTATTCCCGATTGTATTTATTGCAGTAGTATTAGAGTGGTTTGGGAGTCAAGAAACTTCGGATGGTTGGTACATGTATAATGTTCTTCATTCACTACACAATTTAGCGCTTGTACCTGCCAATCAAGTGAAGCGCAACAAAACAAATACTGAATTAACGTGTTATGGAGTCCAATGATTGCGTTTACTTAGCGATGTTTGGACTAACGCGTATTTAATTAGTATTATGAAAGACTTGATCACACGAAAATAATAGACAAGATAGATTAAAGGGAATGACCAAGAAATTAAGGTCAGCTAATTGTTCATACTGAGGTCACGATGCCAAGTGGACTCTGACCGACTACAGTGTTGCCACATTACTATCACACACCACTGAACGTGTATTACGAGGTCAATTATTCAACTTTGTGTCTACAATTAGCGTAAAATTACCTACACTTACTTACTAAGCTCTAAGAAGACAATGTCAATCGTGGTCAGTCCATTTTCACACACACAAGTTCTTTATATATATCTAATATATATTATATATATAAAAATGAATGTTTGTTTGTTGGTTTGTTTGTTTGTTTGTTCGTACCTTATTGCGCGGCTATACCGTTGATCCGATTGTGATGAGACTTTTCGCAAAATGTTCAGGAGATTCCTGAGATGAACGTAGACTATAAGAGAGTTATGATACTCAACTCCTACACCCTTAAAAATCGCCCTTTGTAGTGGAAAACGTGAAAAAACCTAGCTCTTTGGACGCTTAAATGGCTTGCGCTGCCTAAACCATAACAAATACACAAAATTAATGTACACCGAATTTAATATCTCAAAAAGCTGTACAAAAAAGTCCGCGACAGCATATGTTTATCTCTTACGGATAAGTCACAATAATCATTTTTGTCTTTCATTGCTGCCAAGAAGATCGAGACAAGTACGTAGATACCTGTGCAAGCATATCAGCACTTTACAGATGACTCACAATAACGAATTTTGTTTTTTACCTCATGTATGCCAAGAAGATCGAGATAAGTAGATTCCCGGGCAACATCGGGTAATCAGCACGGGGAATCTTAAAATAATTACGATATACATTTATAATTATTTTACATTTTACTTATTCAACTAATCATAAGAAGTAATTAATTTTCGTCTTTCAACTCAGTTATGCCAAGAAGATCGGGATGAGTAGATTCCCGGACAACGCCGGGTAAAAGCACGGGGTATCTAAAAATAATTACGATATATATTTTTTTTTTCCATTTACTTATTTAACTAAACATAAAACACATTAATGTTCGTATTCCAGCTCATTTATATCAAATAGATCGGGATAAGTAGATTCCCGGGCAACGCCGGGTAATCAGCACGGGGTATCTAAAAATATAAATTTATAATTATTTTTCTTTTTACTTATGCAACTAAACATAAAAGCACATCAATTTGCATTTATTTAGACGTAGCAGCGCACGCCGGGTATTAGCTAGTATATTATTTGTCGCCTATTCAGTTACAATTTCCTTAAACAATTTTTGAAGGCATTTTTTTCGGAATAAAATTAAAAAGAAGACCACTCTCAACAATATATATATATATATATATATATATATTAATTTAGAACCAGCCTTGTGGGCTAGTGGTCGGCGTTTCTGACTACAGTTCATGAGGTCCCGAGTTTGATTCCCGGTCAAACCATGGTAATTTTCCCTTAAAGGGCATTTTTTCTGTGGTTGCCCATGGTCTGGAATTTAGGTTAAGTTTCGGTTAAGAACTCTCCTGGTGCTCCATTGTCACTTATCAGTTATCACCGATCACATCGTCGGGATAACGTAACTCCGCCTTCCAGGTGCCCCAACCTAAGAAATTGATTACAATTCCGCCAATGCCAGAGGAGAAAGTCAGATATGTAATTAGTGGCATTAAACAAAAAATATATTAATTTAATTCTTATTGATAAGCATTTTGCAGGTGGTAGACCGAGAATGAGGTGTGAGAATAACATTAACCTTGATTTGAAGGAAGTAGATTATACAGGGGATGATTGGAAAACATTAGCTCAGGATATGGATGTATTATGTCCGCGCAGCCGTGAACCTATGGGTTCGATTGTGCCAGTGAGTTAGTTTAGTTTATAGGCGTATTAACAGTTTCCTCTCCCCCCTTCGAAGCACGTAAAGACATGTCATTCCCCTTCTTCTATTAGTTTTAGCTAACACTATATCATTGGCTTCTTATATGAAAAATCAGATATTATTATTATGTTGAAAGATTCCGGACTATGTGGCCGTGGTCTATAGCTGGTATTTCTTCCAGACGTTTCTCCCTCAACTGCGGAGGGCGTCTTCAGTGGCGAGTGCTTCTAGGTGATGTTACCTTGTAGTAGACTCGGATGCCGGCCACATAGCCCGGAATCTTTTAACATTGTGATTACCGGCCGTGAAAGCCTGCATTCCACAGATATTATTATTATTATTATTATTATTGTTATTATTATTATTATTTTTTGATTGCGGATGAGCCCATGTAGGACTACGCAAAGTATTTAGAGGCGTTTCCTTTGAGCCCAAATTTCTTTCATTCTTTTGCTATGAGTTTGTTTTCTATCTGTCCAAGTTGTTCTAGTTTTTTTTTTTCGGTTTGTCCTTTTGGTCAACTTCGCACTTATTCACCTTAATTATAAATATATATCTGTTTGGGATACCTTCTTTAGTAATTCCTGCCAATTTTAAGTCCTTTTTGACTTCATCAATCCACTTCATAGTATCCACTGGAGCTTTACTTCTGTTTTCGTAGAATTCCATTATCTATTTTGTAAGCCTATTTGAGTTCATTCGTTTAATTTGGCCATAAAATTTTAACCTTCGTTTTCTAATATCACTACGAATGTCTGTATATATATTTATTTCCTTTTTACTTCTGAATCTAAATGCTTAACCTATGACTTGTGGACCTAAAACTTTTATTATTATTATTATTATTATTATTATTATTATTATTATTATTATTATTATTATTGAAGTAAGGTAAAAAGCCTGACAATAATAGAAATGTAGTTATGGAGACGATATAATATAAAAATATAATTTTTTAGCCTACTCCATTACAATTTCCTTGAAACAATTTTCGAAGGTTTTTTTTTCGGAATAAAATTAATAGGAAGGCCGCCAAAAAACAAGACTATTTTGTAAGATGTAACAAAAATTGTAGGATACCAGGAATGTGATGCAGACCTTTTGTGACCAAAATATTATCTGAAAGTTTTTATTTTCCTATTTTTACTTTTGTTATTGCGCCATTGTATATATTTTTCGTTGCAATTTTTAAAACACCTATATATATATTATTTTTCTCTAACACATTCCATAATTTACATAATGGTACACTATCATACGCGTTTTCTAATTCAATAAATATAAAATGAATCTGTTATCCTAATGTTTCTGATTTTTCTGTTAACTGTTTGGTCAGAAATACGTGATAAGCTGTTGATCTTCCTGCTCTATGTCCTGCTTATACCTCCTCTTCTCTGTTTTGATAATCTTTTTCTAGAAAATATTTTAGTAATTTTCCATAAAAACGGCTGGATGTGTCTAAAAACTGTAATTCCTCTATAATTCATACATTCATATATTCTTCCTTTTTTTAAAATTACTTACATAAGTCACTGTTTTCCATTCTCGTTGTACCGCTTCACTATTTAAGTATATTTGTAATAATTTTCTGATTAATTAAAATGCTATTTGTTGTTCCACAATTAATTCTGCATTTTCTTTGTCTTCTCAACAATATTTTTAGTTTATTAACGTTCTTACTGCTATTTCTAAAGTAAATAAATATAAATTTATCGCACATCCATTATCTCGGGTGTTTGAGTCTTAACATTTGATCTCTAACTTATAGAGTTTATTATTATTATTATTATTATTATTATTATTATTATTATTATTATTATTATCATTATTATTATTATCATCATCATTATTATTAAAGCTTTTATTGCATAGGCCTAAGGTGGTTAACAAATTAGAAAACAATTGAAAAAGTGAGGAATTCAAATACTTAAGAACAGTAATCATAATTAGAAACGAGATACAGAAAATAAATTAACCATTGGCTTAACTCTGGAAACGCATGCTGTTATGGGACTTTTCTCAACCTAACTTGTCCCAAAAACTTGTAAAATAAAAATATTTGAACGACCATTCCTCCAGTTATACTATATAAAGTATCATGGATGGAAAACATGATATCTTCAAGAGAGTAGAAAATATTACAAGTATTTGATAAAAAAATTCTTAAGAAAATGTTTGGACCAAAAAAACACGGATGCAAAAAACATAACCTGATATAATTAGAAGAGTTAAGTCTTCTAGATTGGATATTGTAGGACATGTGGCGCGAATTAGGAATGAAAGTGGGGCATGGAAACCTCCTGTAGGAAAACCAGGGGAAAGGAGCCACATAGGTAGAATGAGGTAAAAGAATAACATTAACCTTGATTTAAGAGAGATGAACTATCTGAAGAACATTTAGAAAATATCTCAGGATATGAATGAATGGAGAGCTTATATCAACATAGCCTTCAAGTTTGATAGTGCTAGAGAATAAGTTAATTATAGGATCATTTTCAAAATCAAAGTGCAAATTGTGGTTTACTCTTCCACTATCTGACCAAGCTTGAAGTATCTTCACGTAGCCACTACACCACAAAAGAATATCTGTCGTTAAAAAAGTCATTAATGAAACGAAGTGTCGGTGAAACCTAACTCCCACCTGATTTGTTGAAAGTAGCATCATTGTCTTAGAGTTTATTGTTGATTGGGAGTGAGAAAGCTTAGTTATGTAGATTCTGGAACGCATTCAGACCGCGACTGTGTGAAAGCGTTGTTACATACTTAAGCTGTCGCAATAGCCGGGGTACGCCCCCACTTCGCTTCTTGGCTTCATGACTTGCCAGGAAGTGAGGACTGCAAGTGGTGTAATTAGTTTTTCTGTTATTTAACGGATGACCTCCACGCCTCATTCATTCCATTTGTACGGTACAGCTCTTGTTCAGCGCGTTTCAAATTAAATTGCAACACTGTATTCTCAGCAAATTCACTTTAGATTCCAAGATGTATTTAGCGAAATCCAAAGGAGGTTCTTCTCATGCTCTCAAGAATTTTTTTTTATTTTTTACAAATCTTCATCGATCCTTCTTAGTATATACTGAAAATAACCATGGCAAAAAGTAGCTTATATGTATGCATGTATATATATATATATACTAGCTAATACCCGGCGTGCGCTGCTACTCCTAACTACATGTTAATGTGTTTTTACCACCAGCCTTGAGCTGCTATGCTTGCCCGGGAATCTTCTTGGCATCAATGAAAGACAAAAATGGTTATTGTGAGTTATCCGTAAAAGATAAACATATGCTGTCGCGGACTTTTTTGTAGAGCGTTTTGAGATATTCAATTCTGTGTACATTAAGTTGGTGCATTTGTTATGGTTTAGGCAGCGTAAGCCTTTTAAGCGTCAAAATAGGGACTTTATTTCACGTTTTTCGCTAAAAAGGGTGATTTTTAGCGGTGAAGGGGTTGAGTATTACAACTCCCTTATAGCCTGTGTTCATCCCGGGAATCTCCTGAACATTTTGCAAAAAAATCAAAATCGGATCAAAGGTATGGCCGCGCATAGAATATGAACAAACAAACCAACAAACAAACAAACAAACAAACATATATTAGATAACGATCTAGAGTAGTATTTATTTTCTCTGAACCAAACCCGATTAATGTTCGAGTATTAATAATTAAGAAAAGTAAGGTCGAGTTTGTTAGCCAATAAAATCGTACAATTAGGAGTGGGGATTCCCCAAAAGCGAAACATAAAAAAATCGGTCTATTGGCCGCGGTTATCCAGTAGTTATATTCCTTGCCCAAACATCATTGTGTGAATAGTAGTTTGTATTGTCTCGGAGGAGGCCCTGACATTGAGCTGATCACTCATTCGGGAGACAATTTCCTTGTGTGGCAAAAAAAAAAGTGATCCATAGTTAAAGTTACTCTCCCGGCAGGTCGTGTCACTGTAAGGCCCTGGTATCGTGTGGCATACAAAACTACCTATAAGTCGAAAGGTTAAACTGGGTTAATGGAATGGATAAAACTTTATACAACGAAATGGTGTAAATGGTTTAAATTTGCCCCTAATTAGGAAAATATCAATAACTACATTGATATGCTAAAACTACCCTAAAAATCATTTTCCTGATGATTATTATGGACCAGATCATGTTCGGGGACCGTTTGTGACTTGAAAGTTCCTTAACATTTGTCTTATAGGTGAGGAAAACCCCTTAGAAAAAAACATTACCCATTAAACTTCTTCCGACCGGGGATATAATCCGGGTCTGCTGTATAAAATGAAACAACGTTATCCCGAGACCACAGCGGTGACAGTATTCTCTAATAATTTAATAATATAAAACAATCTTTATATGTCATTACATGTTTAGAAGCATAAAAGTCTGCTCTGCGCCATTCTTACATATACTTAGCAAATGTCATTATAACTTATATTAGAATGCAGTAGAGAAGGAACAATTCCTTCGTAGGTATATCAGTCTATGGTAGATGCGACCATATTGCATGACATCAGAGGGAAGGAGGTTATAATAGTTTTCTTTCCCTTCTGGTTAAAGCAACAGTTTAGAATAATCAATTTATATTAGTTACATTTCATTCCAAATGTTCTGAACAGTCAGTGCGCAACTTTTATGTTTCACCGAAGTACACTTTGTAAGTGTGAATCCTGCTCTTATTTACACCTGACCGCCGTTCAGATTGACCTCTACTGTACGTTTGACGCTTAGTCAATCTCGCGTCATTGGAAGGAGAGGTATGCAGCGCGTAGTTAGCGTTTCTTTCTTAGTTATTTTAGGTCTTTATTTTACAGCCTTACAAGCATTTGAATATCTTCCTCGGCATAACCACTTGCACAAGGAACCGCCTTTAACTTTAATAATGATGATGATAATAATAATAATAATAATAATAATAATAATAATAATAATAATAATCATAGTAGATTCACGAATTTAGGTCATTTGTTGACCTGTTTCGGCATCAAGAGAAACACCATCCAGAAGTCTTTTGAGTGGACGTCCTGGTCTTCTTCTTCCTGCAGATTGATATCTTAACATTTGTTTGGGTATTCTGTAATCTTCCATTCGATGAACATGTTGCATCCATCTTGACTTATAATCAGAAATTTTGTTTTCTAAAGATTCCATGTGTAATTCTTCTAATATGTCTTCATTTTTTGTGATCTAGTAGTGTGTATCCTGCAGTCCTCCGAAGGTATCTCATTTCAGCAGATATAAGTCTCTGTATATCCCTCTGTTTCAACGTCCATACTTCGCTACCATACAAAAGAGTTGGAAGAGCCAGTGTTTTATACACTTTTAGTCTTGAATGTTTTTGGACTAACTGTGGCTTGAAGATAGAATTTATTACATGCTTCTTAAAATTTTAGATATTTTTGCATTTACATCCTTTTCTTCTTCATATGAGATATTGCATCCTAGATATGTAATAATAATAATAATAATAATAATAATAATAATAATAATAATAATAATAATAATAATAATAATAATAATAATAGTTTATTTTTACCTGATGGAGTTAAGACCGTAAGGTCCTATCTTCCACTTCACCAGAGTTAAATTGTAAAGATATTAACAATTATTAAGTATCTATAACTTGATTAATAGTAGTAGTCCTGATCACTCCACTAGGAAGCATAGGGCCTTGATAAAAGCTCGCCAAAGCACTCTGTTGTTTGCCAATACCTTAATTTCATTCCACCTCATCCTTACCTGTTCAGTTTAATCTCTGATGGTCTTCCTCTTCGCCTTCTCAATCCTTGGGGGATTCAATCAAATGCCATTTTTGTGATGTTGTCATTATCTCTCCTTAACACATGACCAACCCATTTCCATTTTGTAAATTTGATTTCTTTACATATTTCATTTTGATTCGTTCTTATCCAAAGTTCTTTATTTGTTATAATCCTTGGTCACCATATATACCCAAGATATTTCTCGGGCAACGATTTACAACTTGATTAATACAACTTGATTAATAATAGGTACATAATAGGTACGTAGTTAAGTAATAGGCATAGGCTACACAATGTACACATAACAAGGAAAGAACAAAATATAATAATAATAATAATAATAATAATAATAATAATAATAATAATAATAATAACCTATAATTTGATTATGTAATAATGAGCAACAAAACAAAAAGAAACCCTTTTGTCTCAGAGAGAAAAATATGTGATTCTGACAGTATTTTTTTCTCCTGAATTCAAATATATCAGTTTTTCTCCATCACACAATATTTTCTATATTCGTAACTACTCAATATTCGAAAATTCGGACTCACCTAGAAAGTAAGAAATGACGATGTTCTGCTATATTTCGCCTGTGGAGCATCTCTTTTGATGGTCCAACAATAATCGGCCAGCATATTAGGATTCCATTTGCCTTGATATCTCTTTTCCATAGCTGAAATCTCCTGAGTTAGCTCATTTGGTTTTATTTTACAATGGACAAATGGACGAAAAAAGTTTATTTAAAAAATATTATTTAAATCCATTAATTAAAATTGAAATAAAAATAACTGTGGGTGATGGAGAAATTCCGAATACATATTTGAAAACACGATAAAAAAACTGCATTAAGTAGGCCTACAACTATTGGTACTCATGAGACAAAAATCGTGTTGACCAGTGTAATTGGTTGGTAAAGAAAGTACAAAATATAAAAGAATAATACGGTGTAAAACAAAAATTGATCAAACTATTAGTTGATAAATTTAGGCCTATATCCATTGAAAGCTAATGAATGCGGTAAGGAAATGTCTTTGGCTGAATACGCTGTCAGTATAGTTTGTTTACACATTCTGTGAGAAAAAAAAACTTAATTTATTAGAGAACCTACTGTTTATAATGGCAATTTGTCAAGTAGATGCCTCTATTTTTGTTTTTAGCCTGAATTGATTGTTAAGTTATTATGTTTATGCCCTTGTCTTGTGTGAACATCGACCTCTATGGCATTTGGCAGAATCTCCTCGCCGACTATTCTTGTCCCTATATTTATCACTCAGATCATAATGCATTTGCACTCGCAAAGTGCACAAGTTGTGGAAAATTGTACCCATCAGTCACAAGCAACTGTTGATACATGTATGCACTGGGTAGAAGTGATTGCTTCCGTTACATATGTCTTATATTTACATAAATTTCCTTCAATAAAATGATTTCTGGTTTTCGACTTTTCACATAAACGAGAAACGAGTCTATCTCGCAAGATCTGCGTAAACCAAGGGAATGCCTCAGCGAGATGAATTTATGAAGATCTTGAAGTAGATTTCCGGGCTGTAGGCCGTGGTCTTTGAGGCTTGAAGTTCCCTCAAGACCACGGCCTACAGTCCGGAAATATACTTCAAGATCATTATAACTGCGGCCGTGAAAGCCTTAGTCAATGAATTTGTGAAGTTTATAACAGAGCGCTAGATCAGAGTTACATGTTGAGTTTTCAGAAATTGAGAGGAACCATTTATTTGTGTATCTATTACTACTTACTTACTTACTTACCCACTGGCACTATTGAACCCGCAGGTTCATGGCCGCGCGGACATATGCTCTCCATACATCCCTATCCTGAGCTAATACTTTCCAATCATTCCCTGTATAATCTACTTCCCTCAAATCATAGTTAATATTATTCTCCCACCTCATTCTTGGTCTGCCAACTGGGCGTTTTCCCTCTGGCTTTCCTACAAGAAGCTTCCATGCAAGTCTTTCATTCCCCATACGTGCAACATGTCCTGCCCATCGCAGTCTACGAGACTTAACTGTTCTTATTATATCTGGCTTCCTATAAAGACCATGTAGTTCATTGTTACATAGTCTTCTCCATTCTCCTGTCTGTTCATCTCTCTTTGGTCCAAAAATACTTGTAATCTCCTTTCGTCCCTTAAAGTAAGAGTCCATGTTTCGCATTCATATAATATAACTGGTAGAATAATAAAGTAAAGTGATCCCACAACAGGCCTCAGGAGGCCCTTGGGGTAGTAGGAGGTTAAGGCTCTCGCATTTTCTAGACAATCGGCACTTTATGTCAGCCGGGTTGTCAGCCCCTGCGTGACGGCCGCCTTTACCCCAGAACAAGCGTCTGGTACTCATTTCCGTTAGAGGCTGAGTCGACCCCAGGGCCATAGTGCCGCCAGAGGGTTTTGGTCAGTTTAAAAATCCTGACCCCAACGGGACTTGAACCCTCGACCCTCCGGCTTGTAGCTCAGTGCCTTAACCACTACGCTACGGCGTGCCCCTGGTAGAATAATAGTTTTATATATTTTCGTATCTATTACTAAGAATCCACAATTAAAAAAACTGCGGCCGTTAGAACAATTGTCAATTTGTTTGTGTTCCACGTAAATCTTGACTCTTAATGACCACATTTTGCTGATTTACGTGATGTCTTCTAAATCCAAGTTTAATTGTAAGAAAACAAAATTCAAGGTCATAGGTTGAATATGTTCCCACTAAAATTTCAAGTTTCGGCTGAACCCATAGGCCTACTAATAGTCCGATTTTGCTGATTAACGATTTTATCTTTTTAATTCAAACATTGAACCAAAGAGAGACGAACAGACAGGTGAATGGTGAAACTACATAACAATGAAATACATGTCTTTATAGGACGCTAGACATAATAAGAACAGTTATGTCTCATAGACTGCGATGGGCAGGACATGTGGCACGAATGGGGAATGAAAGACGTGCATGGAAGCTTCTTGTAGGAAAACCAGAGGGAAAACGCCAGTTGGTAGACCAACAATGAGGTGGGAGAATAACATTAAGTATGGTTTGAGGGAAGTATATTATTCAGGGAATGATTGGAAAACATTACCTCAGGATAGAGATGCATGGAGAGCTTATGTTCGTGCGTCCATGAACCTACGGGTTCGATAGTGTCAGTGACAGAGAGAGAGAGAGAGAGAGAGAGAGAGAGAGAGAGAGAGAGAGAGAGAGAGAGAGAATTCAAACATTACATGCCAAGTATCTTTGCGAATATAATGACAGTCGTTTTTTGCTGATTTTCGGAGAATGTCTTTCACATTTTACTTCACTATCAATGAGATGCAAATAAATTTATTTTTTATTATTGTTTGTTTTTGTGTCTAGTAGGCCCTAATAGAATACCAGAAGTTGTCTACCTCCATATATAGCCTACCATGTGCAGACATGGGTGCCTTTATAGTGAGTTCCTTGACCAAACTAATATTTAGTTAAGCTTATTTCCCTGGTGCAGAGCTGCGGGACTTGCGCTGGTTCGAGTCCCGTGGGGGAAGAAATTTTCGCATGGAATTTAGGCCAGTATGAGACCGGTGCCCATCAAGCATCATGAGGCATTTTGGTAGCTACAATAACTAGCGGTTCCAGGTTGAGAAGACCAACTATAACAGCTAGGGGACCCGACATGCTGGCCACATGTCACTCCTACACTGGCTCAATGATCGTCTACCTCTGTGATTAACACATGTGGATGCGAGGTTAGCAGCCGGCTGGTAGGCCAAGGGCCTTCTAGACCTGTCGCGCTTGGAGGTTTGTTTCCCTATAGATCTCATAACATCGCTTCAATTAGACATCTAGTGACAACTAATGTAGGCTTATTATTTGGATGGAAAAGTAACTTACTTTTCCTTTTTTTTTTTTTTTTCAGCGCCCTTCATTTGAGATTAGATACACCATTCACTCGTTCATTCATATTAAGCTAGGCGAATATACGTAATATGGAATATTGTAATGGCTAGATGATATTCAGGAACCATTTGGACTTGAAAGTTTATCGAATTTTGTCTTACAGGTAGAAAAAACGAAATAAATCTCACCCTTTACCTACCGGGGATCGAATCCAGGCCTGCTGCATACAAGGCAACGACGTTACCCCAAGACCACAGCAGTGGATGACGTCAAAGCATTATTATAATATATTTTTTTAATTGGCCATTAATACTGACTGCCATTATATCTAATTCATGCTATGAAAACAAAATTGTTTCTACTCAAAATACTATAATTGAATTATATACATCAAAGAACAAGAACAAAGATTGGAAGCAGCTGAGGTGAGATTTATAAGAAATATAGCAGGATATACTCTGCTGGATAAGAAAAGGAATGAAGATATAAGAAAGGAACTAAATATTTTCAAAATTACAGACCGAATAATTAAATATAGGAACGACTGGAAAAAACATATTGATAGAATGCCAGAAGAAAGATTTCCAAAATTATTGCTAAATTATAACCCGCACGGAAAGAGAAATGTTGGACGCCCACACAGAAGATGGTCTGAACAATTTTAACAATTCTAGCTTTCATGAAACCGGAACGAGCCAACAGGCTTAATCCCTGGATGATGATGATGATGATGATATCAAAGAATATGGACGGTTTAATTACAGTTATGTCATATTCGTCAGCAGCAAAATTGTAAAGCTACACAATCAATTGAAGCTTCTATGTTAAATTTGGATCCAATAACATGATTGAAATAGCTAATATAACTAATATAGCAAATATTATTTTTAATTTACCAAAGGCTTCCTTTTTACCACTTGCATGACAGATAATGTGAAAAATTATTCCAAATCCAGAAAGAATTGAAATATAAACTTCAATATGTCCAAAGAATTAAAATAAGTGTTGGTATAAAATTGGATGTCCCCCTCCTGCAGGGTCAAAGAAAGATGTATTTAAGTTTCGATCCGTTAAGAGTATGGTAATTGCTCCCGTTAGAACAGGTTTTATGGATTCATAATACATTTTATAAACTTACCAAGTACCGTATATCAAAGGAATATTTATAAATGTTCATAAATGTATTACTATACAATTTTATTTACGTTAATTTCTGTAAAACAAATAAATTCCACTGACACTACTGTAACTTTAACCCTTACAGGTTTAGCCCTGAGCTGTGGCGAATGGTTGAAGGCATCATGTGTTGGTGCAGAGCTATCTTACGTGCGTTGGTTAGAGTCCCTATGGGGAAGGAAAATTGTCTTAAGGAATTTCGGTTAGGGTAGGACTACTTGTCCACCCAGGATAATTAGGAATTTGGGTAGCTAAATAAGTAGTGTGATAGTTAATGACAAATGAGGGGAATTTTGAGAAAAGTGGCTGTATTCAAATACTATGGAACATTAATTACAAACAGGAATGAAGTTCAGAAAGAAATTAAATATAGGCTGAATTCTGGGAATGCATGTATTATGCATTATAGGACTCTTGCCTCAACTTCTAAAACAGATATTAAACTATAAATACATACAAATTTTATTTTCCCAATTTATTATATGGACGCGAAACATGGACTCTTACTTTAACAGAGGAGAAAATATTACGGTTATTTGAGAACAAAGTTGTTCGCAAATGTTTTGAACTCAAAGACTGAACAGACAGGCGAATGGAGAAGACTGAATAAGAGGAAGCTATGTGATATTTATGGGGAAACCAGATGTAATAAGAAGAGTTAAGTTTCATAGACTGCAATGGGCAGGACATGTGGCACGAATAGGGAATGAATAGGGTAATGGAAACTGCCTATAGAAAGTCCCTAGTAGGTGGGCCAAGAATGAGGTGGGATAATAACATTAACCACGATTTCAGAGAAATAGATTGTACAAGGGATGATTGGAAAACATCAGGTAGGTTAGGGGTGTATGGAGAGCTTATGTCCGCGCGCTCACAATGCCAGTGAGTTTGTTAACTAGTTATATAATTAGCGTATCCAGGTTAAGAAAACCAACCATAACTGCTAGGGATCCGACATGCTGACTATATCTCATCCCTATCCTGACATTCACTTCTGTGATTGTAACATGTGGATGTGAGGCTAGCAGTCGGCTGTTAGTAAGGTTATTAGTTTAATTTAACTTGAAATCTTTTCAAGGTTGATTAAGTTAAATTAAGCCTTTAAGAAATGCTGATAGATTTTTATCATCATCATCATCCGTTATCATGGCAGCTGCCGCCGTCTTCCGGAAACTAAACGCCATTCCTCTCTATCCGTCTATTGATCTTCCTCCATTCCTTTGATATTCATAGCTGCTTGTACCCCTTCTATCCAAGTTTTCTTCGGTCTTCCTCTCTTCCTCCTTTCCATTGGGATCCATTCCATAACAATTTTAGGCAATCTTTGTTCTGGCATTCTTTTGACATGGCCATACTACTGTAATATTTTCTTTTCTATAATGTCTATGATGTCCGGCTCCTCTTGTACACCCATAATTTCCCTTATTTCTTTAATTCGTATTCTATCCATTCTATATTTTCCAGCTGATATTCTTAAAACATCCATTTGGGTACCTAAAATTCTTTTCATTTTCCTGGTAGGAATATTAAAGACAGTACCGGTATGTTAATAGATTTTTTTATATTTTTTCTGCTGTTTGTTTAAGGGATATGCAATTTTGTTTTACATGTAATTTAGTTGTTATTTAGATGGCGATAACAGATACAATAGACGTAAAGCAGGGACACCCACCAGCTATTTGTATACTCCAAACACGTAGCCAATATCCGCAATGCATTCTGCAGTTTGTTGATCTTTATTCAACCGTTAAAATATCCTGGGTTTTTAACCTCTGACTCCCGCCAAGGTTTCACAGTTTTACGTCCGATCACTTCTGTTCACTATATAACAACATACTTATCCAAACGAGCATTACTGCACTTTTGTCTACAGCATCCCACTCATTGTTCGTCTCTTTCTTATTTCACAGTAGTATTCTTCGTACATGGGGCACGCCGTAGCGTAGTGGTTAAGGCACTGAGCTACAAGCTGGAGGGTCGAGGGTTCAAGTCCCGTTGGGGTCAGGATTTTTAAACTGACCCAAATCCTCTGGCGGCACTATGGCCCTGGGGTCGACTCAGCCTCTAACGGAAATGAGTACCAGACGCTTGTTCTGGGGTAAAGGCGGCCGTCACGCAGGGCTGACAACCCGGCTGACATAAAGTGTCGATTGTCTAGAAAAAGTGGGAGCCTTAACATCCTACTACCCCAAAGGCCTCCGGGCCTGTTGTGGGATCACTTTTACTTTTATTCTTCGTACATTCTCTTATTCCTGTAACTTCGTATGTATTTTTTATCTTTCTTTCAATTCCATATCTGATGTCAACTAAAAATGTTTTCAAAAACATCCATTTACTGAGTATGACTATTTATGCCCCAAATAGGAGTCAATGACCAATCATCTATCAATGAATTTTGTTTTACAACCAATCACAGTTGTGTTTCACCTCGATAATATCAAATTTTCATTACCAAAATAAAGAAAGTCCCTCCTTTTTAATATTCTGAACAGGTCAGAGCATTATTCTGCAATGACTAACTCTCTGACAAATACGTTGAATATAGCAAATAATGAACAAATTGCTTCGACCTACACATTTTATAATTGTGTGTCCAATAATCGTGTTTTTTTAAATATTGATTTTACTGAGTCGTTTCCAAAAAAAATTAATAACCTATAATGTTGGTTATAATATACAGTTCGATGTGTTTCATTTTTACTCCACTAGGGTGCATTCTTACAATATTGGGATCCTATTTGGCAATAAATAGTATGGTCAAGTTGCAGTGATGAACAAATGAAACATAACTAAACGTTTATCTTTTGTTTTCAAACATCGCCGTTTACGTTAAATATATACATATTTTAAAATAGCTGTATTTAAATAACGATTTGTGAGTAAACAGCTTAATTTTATTCGTTAAATAGTCCTATCAAATGTCACTCTTGATTTCCAAATTCTCTAGATAATCACTCGTGGCAATACTTATGATAAATGTAGCCTTAATTTATTAACACAAAAATGGTAATAATGTGAGTTATTTAGAATAAGAGATATAAGTTTGTGATAACAAGCTTCTGTTTCACAACTGTCACCCTTTAAACATTGGCCTGTTTATAAACATGGTGAGGAGGCAACCAGCAGAAGGGTCTATGACCCAAGGAAGTGATAGAATGCAGATCTCTGGCAGCTGTGAGAGGTTCTTTCTCCAGTTCGATAAAACTATTACAACACAGTGTCTCTGCGTGAGGAATAAGAGAGATAAGCCGAATAATTACGTCATTCATCGACAAATGTCAGATCCTGCATGTGGCTACCAGATACACAAGTATTAAGAGAATTATATTGTTTTGTTTGTTTTTAGACAAGGGGTTGCCAACCATCGAATATGATAAATTACTCTCTTACAATACTCAAATAACTGTTACTCTGACTATTTAACTCATGCCCCAAATGGGAGTCAATGACCAATCACGTTTCAATGATTTCTGTTTTACAACCAATCAGAGTCGTGTTTCACGAAATATTTATCAGTGTTATAATTACCATATATTAAACAAAGCTCCTCCTTTTTAATATTCTGAACAGGTCTGACCGTTATTTTGCAGTGACTGAGCCTATAAGAAATACGGCTACCAGATTGTATATATAGTGCATACATGTCAACATTTGTAGCAATTTATTATACCACCAAAAAAAGAAACCACTGTTTGACTTTCTTAAATGTATTTTTTCCCAGGTAATAATCCAGAAAAATATAATTGTAATATTTACATCATACGACATCAGAAATGAATTAATATACAGATTGATGTTTTATTTTTTCTCCACTAGAGAGCATTCTTACAATATTGCGTTCCTTTGGCAATAAATAGTATGATCTGGTTGCAGTGATAAACAAAAGAAGCAGTAGAAGCGTACCTATCGTTTCTCATTTGTTTTCAAACATCGCCGTTTGCATTAAATATATAAATATTTTGAAATAACTACAGTTAAATAATGATTTGTGAGTAAACAGCTTAATTTTATTCGTTAAATAGTCCTAACAAATGCCACTCTTTATTTCCAAATTCTCTAGATAAATTCACTCCTCACTTCGTGAGTCGTGAATTTATTGATAATTTGGAAATCACTCGTGGCATTACTTATGATAATCTCATCCGTAGTATGAATTAACTATTGGTGATTTCCGAAGAAATGTAACTATTCAGGTTGTACTCGCAAAAGGATGTTTTATTTTTTTATTTTTTAGAAATCTTCATCGATCCTACATGCTAGACTCAAAAAATAGTAATTATATGTAATATATATATATATATATCCATCCATAGTAATTCTGCCCGAAGGCAGGTCCGTCACTGCAATCATAGCATTTTCATGCTATGCTTGCAGCTTTACTAGGGAATTGTGTAGGTGTGGTAGCTTCTCGTTGCTTTCCACGCCGGTGAAGGATGATGATGATAATGATAATGGTAAGGATGATAATGATAAGGATGATGGCCATATGATTTCGGGGACCGTTTGGGCCTTAAAGTTTTCCTGACATTTGTCTTACAGGTGAGGAAAAACCCCGATAAAAACCTCACCCAGAAAAACTGTCCCGACCAGGGATCGAACCCGGGCCCGCTGCGTGACAAGGCAGCACGCTACCTCGAGACCACAGCGGTGGATATATATATATATATATATATATATATATATATATATTATAGTGATCTGTTCGAGGGCAGATCTTTCACTGCAATCATAGCATTTTCATACTATGTTTTGTAGCTGTCCAGAAATAATAATGCCTTAAATAAAGCATGAGTTAATAGATAAAAAAAATAATCCAGCAAATCCTTGAGATAAAATACCCATTATTAAACCCAACTGTCTTAAGGTAAAAAAAGCAATAAATGTATTTAAATCATATTCAAAATTAGCACCAAGACCTTACTAGGGAATTATAGGTGCTTTCCACACCGCTGAATGATGGTGATGATAATGATGATGGCCGGATGATCTTCAGGGACCGTTGTGCCCTAAGTTCCTAACATTTTTTGTCTTACAGTTGAGGAAAAACTCCGAATAAAAACCTCGCCCAGGAGCCTGTCCCGACCGGGAATCGAATACGGGCCCGCTGACTGACAAGGCAACACGCTACCTTGATACCATTAAAAACTTCTAGGGCTTACAGAGGGACTGTGTAAATAACATTTTGAATAAAACCTTTGTTCGGAAAGGTATAGTTTTTGTAGTGAAGGGACAAGTTTTTATTAAGCAATTGATTCTCTCGTATCTGAAGGAGATAAATCAAGAGGTATTTAAATAGATAGATCATCAGTTGATTAACGTCTTTGGCATCGTCTGATTCCTAATAGCCAATTTTGCCGGTCCATCCACTCTCCTGGTTTTATGTTTCTCCTTCGTGTATATTCCCTGGCTCCAGGAGGTTTTAGTTATTCCTCTGCCTCCTCTTCCCTCAGGTTTCCATTCCAAAACACATTTTAGTACCGGTAGCCGATCTTCTTCCATTCGCTGGACATGTCCGTGTCATCTTTAATGCTGAATTTTAATAGAATCTAAAATAGTGGCTCTCTTGGTGTTTTTCGACAGGAGTAGGCTACCGGTACGTACCGACATCAGGTTTCACCTTCTCCCTTCTCTTTATCATCATACCTCAAACAACACATTTCAAACTACACACACTTACTGCACACTCCTCTCGGTACACAGTACAAGAATACATCATAATTATACTTTAAAATGGTCTGCTGAAGTGAAAACAGGCCACATTAACGCTATCTATCGTCCCAGAGCGGAACCTGAAGCACATAAAGTGCAATGGGTGACATTAGAACACACACACACACACACACACACACACACTTACAGTCTCTATGTTAAATTTGGATTTAGGTGAAACCCGTAAAGTGATAATATTACGGTGCAGTATTTTTGTTCTCGAATTTATTAGAGTATTTCTTGTGTTAAGTTAATCTCTGTAAATCAAATAAAGACAGGATCAAAATAAGAAATTAATTCCTTTGGAGAGAAATGAATGTCACCACATCTGTTGTTAAGAGGATTGAAAATCAAGCGCTTAAATGGTATGGTCATGTACAAAGAATGGAAAATGAAAGATGGCCAAAAAATATATACCAATGGTCACCCCCCTGGAAGAAATAAACGTGGCAGACCAAGATGGAAATGGAAAACCTACGTCAGAACTATAATGGATGATAGGACTTTGGAAGAGGGAGATTGTTTATAGAGATAAATAGAAACTGAAGACGGCAAACCTATAAGTGGGGGAAAGCCGAAGAAGAAGAAGAAATCAAATAAATGACTTAAAGCATGCAGCTTTATATATGTGTGTGTGTGTGTGTGTGTGTGTGTGTGTGTGTGTGTGTGTGTGTGTGTGTGTGTGTGCGTGTGTGTGTGCGTGTGCTTGCGTGCGCGTCTGTGTGTGTTAACCTCTAGGAGCCACAATGTTTGTTTTTTCGCATTAAACTCGGCGTTTAGAAATCAATTAACAAAAGGCAACTCGAGTTTGTTAACCTGAAAATCTTACCAACAGCAGTTTGGAGCTGAAGCAAATATTTAAAAATCTCTCTAGCGATCGAATATTTAGTTTTTTTCGCAACGAAACTCGACAAATGCCTTCGAAATAAAACGAGAAACGTATTTGCCGAAAATGAGCGAAATCCAACAATTGGCTTTTTATCTCAAAGCTGTAATTTTAAAATCGCTCTAGCGGTCACTACGTTTTTAATAAAAATGGCACATAACATTTGGATATGAAAAAAAATCGAACTCGTTAATCGTCAAAAACAATTTCTTGCTGCTGAATGAGAGTATGCTGATAAATGTAGATTAGTGAATTTAAATGCCAAATTCTCCTTACGTAAGCAACTGTACCATGTGAACTTAAGTCACGAGCATTGTCAATGCATATTCCACCGTCATAATTATTTAATGTATACATGTTTAATACATTAATGATGACGATGATCAGCAGCAGCAGCACTACAGTCGGATTCGAGCCTCGATTTCCCTCAGAACCATTTTCAGGAATCTCTGTCTCTAGTAACCAACCACCGTCCTTCGATTCTCAGATCCTCCAAAATTCCATCCATCCAACGAAGTCTCGGTCGTTCCACATTCCTTTTTCCGTCATATTTACTTTCCATGATTTTCTTGGGAATTTCATGATCAGTCATTCTTTGTACACGCACTGCCCATCGCAATTTTGAAATTGTAATTGATGTAATCACATCAGGAAACACACATCTGATAGAGCTCAGAGTTATATCTTATAGCCTATGCCTTCCTCCCTTCTCGCATATTGGACCATTTTTTTTCTTAATGCCTTTCTTTTTTCTAATGAACTCAATCTTAACATATCGGTCTGGGAAAATGTCCATGTTTCACTGCCATATATTAATATTGGTTTTTCCATGATGATAATAATAATAATTGTTATTCTGGAAATGCATTACAGGGACTCTCTCGTCCCAACTCCTTTAAAAAAACGTTAAACTGAAAATATATAAAACTGTTATTCTACCAGTTATATTATATGAATGCGAAACATGGACTCTTACTTTAAGGGAGGAAAGGAGATTACTAGTATTTGAGAATAAATTTCTTAGGAAAATGTTTGGACCAAAGAGAGATGAACAGACGGGTGAATGGAGAAGACTTACCTAACAGTGAACTGCATGGTCTTTATAGGAAGCCAGATATAATAAGAACAGTTAAGTCTCGTAGACTGTGATGGGCAGGACATGTGGAACGAATGGGGAATAAAAGAGGTGCATGGAAGCTTCTTGTAGGAAAATCAGAGGGGAAACGGCCAGTTGGTAGACCAATAATGAGGTGGGAGAATAACATTAACCATTGTAGCGACTTGGTTTTACCAACCAAGTGCTGCTTAATCATTTTGTACGTAGAGAGAAAGAAAGAGTACGAATACGAATACGTTGCTGCTACCTTCCGGGATCGCTGGGTTATGATACTGCTGTACTTAGTAAAGGGTTCCAAACATTCAACGAAGTTATTTACAACAAAACAGCCTGCCTCGGGCCCATAGAAGGCGGCTAACCATTCATCTTTCTTTTTCCACTTGAACATGCATATGAATATAACACTGATTATAATTTGCATGGACTGAACTAATTTCATTATGGGATAGAGAACAATGGCTATTCTTTAAATAAGAACAAGGGGCGTAACATAAAATATTGGTTTTTAATACAAAATAAGTGTGGATTATTATAAAAAAAATAAAGTAATATAAATAACAGAACTATATCTTGGAACAATCAATCAAACCCCAATGGTAAACAAAACATAATAAGATAACGACATACCATTCTAACAATCACACTCATACGTCTCTAAGCAGAATCGGAAAATCCTTCTTCCATGCTGACTTAGATTAAATTAAATCCAACCATTCTTCGGTTTACAATCCACATGCTTATCTTCTGCATTACCATGCTAACTTCACCCTTTGCATGGTACACCAGAGTAGGATTCCAACACTGAATCCACTCGTAAAGAACCCAAACGCCTCTTGTTAGGCCGATCGACTGACTGTTTAAGTCCACTGAGATTGCCGAGCATATATCAGGTTCGCCAGGAGAAGGGATGTGCGCTACCAAGATGCGCAATGGAAAGGGTAAAGAAGGAAGGGGTAACCACACGGAACACAGGAAACATTGGCAGGCTTCACAAATGTTCGTAAGCGGGAAGAAGCACGAAGATGATAACTGAACCGCAAAAGGCACTTTCGGTTCAATAGCTCCCGCTACCCAACAAACAAACAACCACAACAAAAAACAACACGGGTAAACACCAAACACCCTCCTCGGTAAAAAGAAAAAGTCCATAGACTTCCAAATAAAGTCCAGAGAAGCAATCCCACGTTGGGAGGGGAACATAAGCACTATTGGATTCCAGCGGTAACTTCAAAGCAAATCTTCCATCGTCCCCAATATCACGATCACCACACCTGCTTTCATGTAGACTATTCCAGCGCTGAAAAATAAACTCCAATTTGATTCAGCCGCCATAGCACAACATTGCGGCGTTCCAGGTGAAGACTCGGGTGACGATAATCCTCGGATTGCCGGATCGCAATCCCGTTCCACCGCTTTCCAGGAATCCATAGTTTCCAAAGCCACTATGTCGGTCAGCTGGGCACTCGGGGGTCGGCCGGATCCTCCAAGCGCTCGACTGCCGAACACTCCAGGCATATAGACTGTAGAACTGCCAATGTTTAAGGAAAGGTAACTGAAACAAAGAACAGGCGCAAACAGGAAAGCAGAACCATAGATATGCTAATTTAACATGTGTCATAATACATAGTAATTTAGCTTTAACATTCAGCTCTTTTTCATTTATAACCAACATGCTTGAATTTACTGGATATCACTACATATTTTTAGCTGACTCACATGTTGTTTCATAACATGGCCATTGACGCTTTCCAATTCCAGAGTAACTGGTGTTAGAAAACGTTTTACAACATACGGTTCAGACCATTTGAACATAAGTTTTCCCATACGTTGCTCCCCACGATTACTGAGTGGGTAAAGGCGATAACGCACTCGATCGCCAACTTTATAAGAGACATCCTTCCTATCCTTATTATACCTGTTAGCTACGTTCTCTTTAGCGAGCTTAAGGTTCTTGAATGCTTCCTCCCATTTCTGAACTTTATCGGCTTGTTTCAAATCACTTAAATCGGCTTCCGTGATGTGCCAATTTAACTCTAAGGGATGCATAATACGTCTACCCAAAAACAATTCGGCAGGGGTAGTTTTTGTCGACTCATGGACCGCATCATTACAACCCAAAGCAAACAACGGCAAATGTTGATCCCAAACATTTTGCTTGACATTATGAAAAATGGTAAGCCCTGCTTTCAACGAGCGGAAAAACCTCTCACAAAGGTTAGGTTTTGGATAATGGGGAGAAGTAGTAATGCGACGAACACCCGAATCGAAACACATATTCTTAAACATACGAGAAGTAAAGGCCTTAGCATTATCCGAAACAATGGATTCAGGCACACCAAAGCTCGGAAAAAAGTTTCTAGTGAAGAATTCTACAACTGCATTAGATTTCAAGGATCTCACAGGATGAAGCACCACGTATTTAGAGAACCCGTCGACAACTGCTAGAACCCCAACATTACCTCGCTTAGAGCGAACTAAGGGACCAAAGAAATCAATAAAGAGTCTTTGCATGGGAGCTGTGGAGGGCTCCGCCGAATGAAGACCAACTTTAGTATTAGGGGCAGGCTTAGCTCGCTGACAATCAACGCAATTCAAAATGTATTTACGCACCTCCTCACCCATATGAGGCCAATAATATTGTCTATTGAGCTTTTCCATAGTCTTGGCAATGCCCAAATGCATGCCCAAAGGAGAATCGTGATAATACTTGAGCAAAACAGGCCGCAGTACTGCGGGAACCAACACACGATTCCTCGGACCTTTTCGAGGATTGTACACTAATAGACCTCTATGTAAAGAGAAATCTGGACTATTAGTGCCAGCTCTAACTTGAGCATACAATCTCTTACAATCATCATCTTCTTGTTGATGCAATTTAAGATCTTTAAATGATGCAGGAAAGTTCGATAGAAGATTGACTTGAGGGTGCTCCGGAACTTCATCTTCATGGAACAGTCGCGATAAACCATCAGCTACCGCATTATCAGATCCTCTAACATGAACTACTTCAAAATTGAAAGCAGAAAGACGCACAACCCACCTACCGATTCTACCCAGGGTACCACTGTTCTTACATAACCAAGAAACTGCTTGATTATCTGAGTGAACCACAAAACGGTTATGTTCCAAAAAGGTACGGAACTTCTCACAACCGAAAACAATAGCTAAAATCTCTCTTTCGTAAATGCTGTATTTTATTTCGGCTTCATTTAAAGTGCGACTAGCATATCCCACAGGCGCTAAATTGCCTTCAATTTCCTGATTAAGAACCGCACCTAACGCCCTATCACTGGCGTCACACACTGAAGAATAAACTTCTTATTGAAATCGGGAACCTGTAAAGTGGGAGCCTCGCAAAGAGCTAATTTAAGACTTTGAAAAGAAGCTTCGCATTCTTGACTCCATAAGAATTTAGTTTTCTTTTTCTTCAAGTTATTCAAAGGAAGGGCAACCTGAGAGAAGTTAGGAATAAATCTGGCATAAAAGCCCACCATTCCCATGAAACTTCTAACGCCTTTCAAATTCTTAGGTGTAGGAAGATTTTTGATGGCTTCAACTCTCTCCGGGTTCACTTGGATACCTTCGGCTGACAGCAAATGACCCAAAAACTTTATCTTAGAACATCCCAGAGTAATCTTTTCCGGATTGACAGTTAATCCTTTATTGTTCAACCTCTCAAAGACTTCTCTCAAATGAGCGAGATGTTGCTGCATATCAGAAGAATACACGATAAGATCATCACAGTACTGAAAAACATACTTGTATTTCAAATCTCCAAACAATTTGTCTAATTCACGACTCAATACTTGACTACCCACACTCAAACCCATAGGCAACATATTAAACTCGTAAAGACCATTGGGAGTGACAAAAGCCGTGTACTTTCTACTGGATGGAGTTAATGGTATTTGGAAAAAGGCGGAATGCAAATCAATTACGGAGAACACTTTGGCTCCATGAAATATTTGGAAAGCTGCTTCCAAAGTGGGCAATGGGAAGCAATCAAACACCACTTTATTATTAAGCTTCCTATAATCGATAACCAACCTATGGCCTCCACTAGGTTTTGGAACAAGAAAGGCTGGGCTCGCATAACTAGAACGACTTGGCCTAATAACACCTTGTTGCATAAGCTTATGAATTTCGCTTTGTAACAATTGCAACTTAGGTGGAGAAAATTGAAAGGGTGGAGACCGCACAGGAACATTATCCAACAATTCCAGTTCACAAAAACTGTTTTTTGCTCTCCCTAATCGATCACTAAATAATCCAGGGAATTCTTTCACCAATTTAGATAATTCCTCATCCTCCTCAAGATTATTGAGAGACATAACACAACATTGTTCCGAAGGATTCTTACCATATGCATGCCCATACATACAAGGATGTACGTTAAACGGCAGCGAAACGTCTCGAGCAAATCTGAAATTACAGACTCCATTCTGAAAATCAATCCTCATGCCGGATTTCGACATAAAGTCATAACCTAGAATAATAGGAACAGGTAACTCTTGGGCCACATAAAACAACTGGTCCCATGAAAACTTATTTATCTTTAAGTGTAAACGAACCATTTTATCTACAGAGAAAACTTGATTGTTGACTGATTTACACTTCAAAGAAGTCTTCTTCAAAAATTTCTTAGGCAAAGCAGAGATAAAGTCTTCTCGCACAAGAGAAATAGAAGCACCACTATCCAACAAACCGTCTATTTTCTGGTGGAAAACTTCCAGTGGTAAATGAGGCAAATTTGCCACAAAAGATGACGGTCTATTTTTCCCTGAAGGAAATATTCTCTTAGAAGTTTGAATTCTTTTCTTACACTTTCTCGAGGAAAAAGTCCCAACATTAACCTGAGGAATGGTTAAATCTTTGGACCGACATTCTCTAGACAAATGCCCATACCGCTGACATTTCCAACACTGTAGATTCTTCTTTGAATACCCAGAAGGACGATTCGCCGAGGTATTAGATTTATTTAAATTGTCAGCTTTACTTCTTTCACTAAAGTCCCTCTGTTTTTCAACAATTTCGAAATCCGCCACTTTCCTGGCTAAGAGACACATTTCGGCTACATTCTGAGGTCTTGTAGCAAAAATCAAATGCTGTCTAGTAGCCGGGGACATATTTTGCAGAATAAGGTCAATTAACTTCTCTTCCGAAAATGAAGGATTCAACACAAGTGAAGCTCCTTGCACATTGGAGATAAACTCCAACAAAGATTCCTTAGGCAGTTGGAATCGACGTGACACAAATTTAATCCAAAAGTCTTCCAACAATCTAGGAGGCAACAATGAACACTTCACATGTTCTAAACTTTCCATCCAAGAGAATCTCAACTTAACAATTTCACTCCAGATATTCAATAAGATTCCTCCGATGCAACTCAAAATCGAGTTTACAAAATACTCATCGGAAACCAATTTCAATTCAAAAATCGAATTAATTTTGATGAGGAAGACCACTAACGATTCTTTATTTTCACCATCGCAGAGATCAACTTTTCTAATCAACTCTCGGAAAAGCCGTTGATTATTCTGCTCCATAAAAGAAGAAAGGTTGGAGACAGTTCCACTAGATAAATCTTTGATAGAGCTAAGTCTACGATCACTCAAATCCTCTTGAGTTGCGTTATCGACAATGAACTTACGCTTTATTAATATTTGTTCAGGTTGGGAGAGAGAATTCATGTAATTTTTAAGCCGCTGACGTAATGTGTTTACATCACCTTCAACTTCTATACCTAGCAGGCCTAATTCACAAACGAGCTTATCTCTGGATATTACATCCACCCAGCTAGGCATGTTTATAAAGTATGATAGACACAAGATGTAAACAACAATAAGCGAACGTAGTATTACTTGCATAAATCAGTCTCTGTTTTGGAACGAAGAAAGATGAATCAATGTTTACGTAATGTACAACAAACATGTAAACCAGTACTTAATAACTTCAACATAAGTACAGCATATCTTTCAATATGAAAAATACAAAGTAAACACTTTGTTACCATTTGGGCGCAATTAAACGCAAAAAAAAAACCCTTAACCACGCTCTGAGAAACCATTTTGTAGCGACTTGGTTTTACCAACCAAGTGCTGCTTAATCATTTTGTACGTAGAGAGAAAGAAAGAGTACGAATACGAATACGTTGCTGCTACCTTCCGGGATCGCTGGGTTATGATACTGCTGTACTTAGTAAAGGGTTCCAAACATTCAACGAAGTTATTTACAACAAAACAGCCTGCCTCGGGCCCATAGAAGGCGGCTAACCATTCATCTTTCTTTTTCCACTTGAACATGCATATGAATATAACACTGATTATAATTTGCATGGACTGAACTAATTTCGTTATGGGATAGAGAACAATGGCTATTCTTTAAATAAGAACAAGGGGCGTAACATAAAATATTGGTTTTTAATACAAAATAAGTGTGGATTATTATAAAAAAAATAAAGTAATATAAATAACAGAACTATATCTTGGAACAATCAATCAAACCCCAATGGTAAACAAAACATAATAAGATAACGACATACCATTCTAACAATACAATCACACTCATACGTCTCTAAGCAGAATCGGAAAATCCTTCTTCCATGCTGACTTAGATTAAATTAAATCCAACCATTCTTCGGTTTACAATCCACATGCTTATCTTCTGCATTACCATGCTAACTTCACCCTTTGCATGGTACACCAGAGTAGGATTCCAACACTGAATCCACTCGTAAAGAACCCAAACGCCTCTTGTTAGGCCGATCGACTGACTGTTTAAGTCCACTGAGATTGCCGAGCATATATCAGGTTCGCCAGGAGAAGGGATGTGCGCTACCAAGATGCGCAATGGAAAGGGTAAAGAAGGAAGGGGTAACCACACGGAACACAGGAAACATTGGCAGGCTTCACAAATGTTCGTAAGCGGGAAGAAGCACGAAGATGATAACTAAACCGCAAAAGGCACTTTCGGTTCACCATGATTTGAGGGAAGTAAATTATACAGGGATGATTGGAAAACATTAGCTTTAGGATAGGGGTGTATGGAGAGCTTATAACCACTTGACGATGAACCTACGAGTTCGATAGAGCAAGTGAGTTAGTTAGTTACAATCCAGGTATACTATATCGCTCTATAAATAGATCTTGCAAGAAAGGGAAAGAAATCAGAAAACAAAAAAAAAACAGTTTAAAATTCAACACACATCCCAACACTTCATAATGGAAGCGAAGCCTGGATAAATACCGAAAAATGCAAACATTGGAAATGTGGTTAATTTAAAATTACACGTAGCTGGAGAAATTTGGGTAGCAACAGGTAGCGGCACGAGGATTAGAAAATCAGCTATGTCGGCTGATGGACCTGACATGCTGATCACCAGAGCCCGAATTTGTATGCAAAATAAAGTACTAAATATGCATGGAAAATGTAGAAAATATGCACCCTAAATATGCAAAAAAATCAAATATGTTATTTGCTTTGTGGGTAATCTTAACGTATTCCTGACTGTTGACAGCAGATAAGGAAGATTTTCATGAGGTGGTTTTCTTGTGCGAAACTCCTTCATCTATCAGTAAAGAAGGTTTTATACAATTAAAATGACCTTTCTACATCACATGATGTCACAGGTGCATGTGAAAAACACCACAGTTTTTCTTTGCTGAATTTCTCTTCGATTACAGTTTTTTTCACTATCACCAGAGAGCATTTTGCAAATTTGACAAATTCTATTGTAGCCAGGATTTTTATTTAATACTTCACTAAGCTTATGAAATGCGATTTTAGCAATACCGTAATATTATTTCTCAAGGCCCACGGGTATTCCCCTCTTACACATATGTAGCCTAAATATACACGTTACACTTATATCCAAATTGATTGCAGAGAGTTTATTAATTTCATCATCATCATAGTACATTCACGAATTTAGGCCATTTGTTGGCCTGTTTCGGCCTCAAGAGAAACACCATCCAAAAGTCTTTTGAGTGGACGTCCTGGTCTTCTTCTTCGTGCAGGTTGATATCTTAACATTTGTTTGGGTATTCTGTGCTTTGCTGTGGGTCGTCATATTTCAATTCCTTCTGGATTTTTTCATGTTGAGACTTGAAAGTAGTTTTGAAGTTCCTTAGGACAGGTTACTGGCCCGACGCTAAGTAGTCCAGTGGTAGGGCTGCTTCCTTTTAGTCTCTGGACAATCATTAGGATACCGCATTTACTCAGTACCCGATGGAACGGTTATACCGCCGTGACTCGGTCCTCAGAGCCTCTTTTGTGAAAACGGGTTGTACCACGTGAATGTGAGGATGAGAATTGGGTAGGAGAGGTTATACACACGTCACTACCCCTTACAACCCAGTTTATTAATTTAAAAATATTAATTAGTAATTATTTAATTACTAGTAATTAGCTGAAGGGTAAAGTATAATTTAATACCAATTTTAGGAACAAAATACGCATATATGCAATAAAAACTAAAATAAGTATTTTCCCCCGGAATATGCATTTCTATGCATTATCAAATACCGCTCAAATTGTCTGTGAAGGAACCACCTAACATTTCCGTATACTTTTTAATGCGTAAAACAAAACGTGCATTTCGCATACAATTCTGGCTCTACTGATCACATACCGCCCCATATACCTGCTGAATGTTCGCCCAAATTTCTAAATGCACAAGTTGAGACAGATCAGCAGCCGTGTATAGGCTATGGTTTTCCTAGAACTATCTCGCCATAGAGTTAGTCTGCCTTGTTAGATGATTCACCGTGTATTACTCTAGAGACTCTTTTGATCAGTAGAGTTGTTGGCTACTAGACATATTTTGAGGACACGTCCATGGCATAAAGACGTCTGGTCAGTGTGAAGAACTGCACCAAGTAGACTGTAACATCTCAAGTAAGCGCGTGCCTTACCTTGACACCACCGGAAACCAGTGAAGGCCAAATCCTTCATACGTAAGCCACTCTACCCAGTAACCATGTGAACTAATATCACGCGCATTGTCAAGGCACATTCCATCGATATAATTGTCTCATGTATACATGCTTAACACGTTAATAATAATAATAATAATAATAATAATAATAATAATAATAATAATAATAATAATAATAATAATAATAATAATGATAATAAATTATTATTATTATTATTATTATTATTATTATTATTATTATTATTATTATTATTATTATTATTGTTATTTCATTAGGAATATTCCACAATACAGTGTTTCTCCTTCAATCTAAAGTTATTTGTCATCAGAGGCTCCTGTCTAAAGCATCTTCTTCCCTCAAAATCTCTAGCTTCCATACTTCGGCTCATTCCATCTATCCAACGTTCTCTAGATCTGCCTCTCCACTTCTTCCATTAGCTTTCCAATCAAGGATCTTCTTTGGTAGTCTCTCATATTCCATTCAAACGTTTTTATTCAATTTTTTTCTAATATTTGTTTTCAACTTGCATAATTTCACTTAATGAGCTCTTTCAGACTTCGTCCCTTCTTCAAATTCTTGTCAATCGTCTCCAAAAATCTATTCCTTCTGCTGCCAGCTTATTGGCCTGTTTTCTAATTACTGTCCAGGTTTTGGACCCATATAATAAAATGATTTGTAACAGAACTCCAAATATAGTTTACTTAATTCTGTTTATAGTATTTCTATGCCGAAGCACTGAGTTCAACATACCATACCAATGGTTCTTCTTCCATCAGTTATTCTTCTTTCAATTTCTCTAGTCGATTTCTCATTTTACTTATTTTTTAATAATGATAATAATAATAATAATAATAATAATAATAATAATAATAATATTAATAATAGTTATTATTATTACTATTATTATATTGATAATGGAATACCCTATAAATTAATAAACGTGCACAGTCCAAATATTAATACTATATCACGCTATCAATAGATTATCCTTAAAAAGGGGGGGATTACTTCAGAAAGCAAAAGGGCAGTTTAAAACTCAACATATGTTCAACACTACCTCATTGAAGCAAAGCCTGGATAAATACCGAAAAATATAAACAACAAAAATGAAATATTCACGCAAGGTCATTGGGAAAATAAGGAAGGATACATTTAAAAACCAATAAGAATAACATTAAATGTTCAATCTCTGCGAAACGTTACAGTGCGAACAGATTATTCAATATCGTAGATTCTAATTTTCCTGTATGCGGGTATTAGGGGCTTATCTGAGGCGAGCAGATCTGTTGGTTTTTCGGCACTAAAACTTTTAATATAGAAATTTGTACTTATCCAACTTACAATCACATATTGGGAGATTGCTATTTTAAGATTTGAACTACCGGGATTCAAAGACTTTAAGTTTTTTTTTTTTTTGACGATCGGATCCTTAAAGGAATAAGGTAGTGTGCATATGTAATTTACACTTGGGTAATATTAATCTTCATATCTCCGAAGTACTTAATGAATTTTCATGAAAATTATTTGGGATGTTTAATGTGGTGAAAATGTAGTGCTCCTACCTCTAAACTTGATTTGAGAAAAAATATATTGTAGGAGAATTCAAGTTTTTTTTATTATAAAAACATGGATGGCTTCATGTACCTTTTCTGTAGTAACCTCTCATAGCAGAGTATTCAAAATTTTAATGCAGGTTGTACTTACAGTTTTCTCTTCTCTCTGCCAAAAGCAGAACGATATGCCATCTAGAACATGAATTTAAAAGACATCACATTAGTGCAAAGAAGAGAAAAAAATGTTATCTCTATTTTCACATTCCAAAAAATAGGTAATTTCCATAATGTATGTGCTAGGGCTACGAATTTGACAGACAAAAGTCATTATTATATATATTAGATAAGTGTTAAAAATTTCAGCCTTCTATCGTAAATAATTCCTGAGTAAAAGGTACATGTATATCCCAAAATGTAACATTGAGAAAATTGGACTTAGACGTTTACAACACTAATCTGACTTACTTCAGTGCATCGCAGGGCCATAACACTGAAGAACAAAAAATAAACTTTTTTTTTGTCTCAGAAAGAAAAATATGTGATTCTGATAGTATTTTTTTCTCCTGAATTCAAATATGATGTCGGTTTTTCTCCATCACGCAAGGTTTCCGAGAGACAGGATTTTTTTATTTCAAACACTTTAATAATATATTCTGCATTCGTAACTACACAATATTCGAACATTCGGACTCATCTAGAAAGTAAGAAATGACGATTTTCTGCTATATTTCGCCTGTGGAACACCTCTTTTGATGGTCCAACAATAATCGGCCAGCATATTAGGATTCCATTTACCTTGATATCTCTTTTTCATAGCTAAAATTTCCTGCTGAAAGTGTTCTCCGTGTTCATCGCTCACTGCGCCAAGATTTTCCGGGAAGAAATCTAGGTTTATTAAAAGAATAATTATTTAAATCCATTAATTAAATTGAAATAAAAAAACTGTGGGTGATGGAGAAACTCCGAATACATATTTGAAAAATGATGAAAAACTGCATTAAATACAACTATTGGTACTCATGAGACAAAACTCATGTTGACCAGTGTAATCAATAGAATTTTTATTCAGGGACTCTTTTTGCTTCTCACCATTCTTCCTCCTGGCCTTGGCTTTCAGTGTGGACTGTTGAGCAGTTGATTCAGCACGATAAATACGCTCATTGTCGATGCGACACAGTGCTTTTTTCTGTACTTGCACCATATTTTAACCCGATTCCACTAAATACTAGCAATCTATGCACAGCCCCATTATTAAATGTTAGGACAGCATCATGCACAACTACCCAAATCATTGTATGGCCCACAAGCACTGTCTTCGTCACACGCACTTGTTAAAATTTTCGTTTTGATTTTGTGTCAAGCCAAGTAAACATTTCTTAAGGAGATTGACATCACTCAGTTCTGTATATATTGGCATCATGACATCCATCACAACTTGAGGAAGTGGATTTTATGTGTATACACCTCATTTGATACTTGTGAAAACCACACCATGTATCAGGTTCCTTGGGGCAGAGATGGTGCTGAAGTTTGGCATCTGTAGAACGAGTGCGATAATATGACGCCCACACTGCTCTTGTCATTGCTTCAAAGCTATGTAAATTAAAGTCCAGTTTTGATAACTGTTGCCGTCTTGTAAAACTAAAGGCGCGTGGCAGGAGGGAACATTGCCTAGTGGGGGAGGGAACTAGTAGTCATACAAAAAAAAATTCTTAATAACAATAATAATAATAATAATAATAATAATAATAATAATAATATAGTAATAATAATAATAATAATAATAATAATAATAATAATAATAATAATCAAACGCTTAAATGGTATGGCCATGTACAAAGAATGGAAAATGAAAGATGGCCAAAAAATATATACCACTGGTCACCCCCTGAAATAAATAAACGTGGCAGACCAAGATGGAAATGGAAAACCTACGTCAGAACTATAATGGATGATAGGAATTTGGAAGAGGGAGATTGGAATGATAGAGTTAAATGGAAACTGAAGAAGGCAAAGCTATAAATTGGGGAAAGCCGAAGAGAGAGAGAGAGAGAGAGAGAGAGAGAGAGAGAGAGAGAGAGAGAGATAATAATAATAATAGTAATAATAATAATAATAATAATAATAATAATCGTAATAATAATAATCGTAATAATCATCATAATAATAATCTTAATAAAATTAATTGTTACAAAAACAACGCTATTCTATAATGAACACTTCAAACGTATTAGACATCAAAACTATTCACTAACACAGAACTATTAGATACGAAAATTCAACGTGTAGCAACTATTATTTTTTTCGAAACTGGCGATAGTTGCTGGCAGTACCTGTAACTCGTCCTCCCCTCTTACCGCACCACACCATAGACCACTCAAATGCGGCTAAAGAAGCCAGAACTGCACTATATCATTTTACATTTAGTTATTGTTTTAGAGCACAACCCTAGCATATCATTAATATTTTCGAGGATTCATCACTATAACTTACCCGATATATTTTCAAAGTTCCATAGAACAACAGTGCGCATACGCCAGAGTTTATAGAGCCAGCGATTACCCACCATCGAACCACATATCAATTATCATCCTTGCCACATATCGATTATCATCGATATCGTACTAAAATTTATATAGCTTACGCTAGATTGCAGCATGTCGCTATGAAATTTAAATGACGAATCTTTGCAATAAATATGTTAAAGAAATATATTAATAATATAAAAATTACCAAACGTTTATTAGAAGTGGGTGTACACTTACTTATCACTTCCTAACGCCGTTCCAACCAGCGATAACCCAAACCAACGATAGAAAAATCATAGACCAAATAATATACTCTGTGGATAAAATAACAGTCAGCATCACATAATTGCCATAGTGTCATAATGTTGTGATTTTCGTATTTAAATAAATACTTAAAAATTGTCAAATAATATAAAAATTGTTTGAAAAAGTTTAAAATATTAAGAAATATTAGTACGAAGAAGAGCTATAATTCACAACAATATACTGAAAAATCAAGGGTAAGTCATTCTGTCGAATAGCCATATTTTCTTCTGTGTACAGAGATTCATCACACTTGCAATAATTACACGGTACTCTTATTTACAAAAGCTGATAGCAAACCTACACTAATTACTGTATTTCCACCACTATCTACAGTGGAATAACCACTATTTATATCTAAATCACTACTATTTACAGGTATATCGCTTATTTGTTTATAGGAAAGCTTTCCTAACAACACCAAGCGTTCTGGTATCAACAGGTTGAGTTCCACCATTTTTTGTTTACTGTGTTGGTTTCTATGGAATTTATGTTTCTTATACACATATGTTCGTCTGGGCATATTTATCAATTCCATAAAATATTAAAACCAGAAAATACAACTTCAAACCAAGACAAACTTTCTTTCACAAATAAATCACAATTTATAAACAACAAAGATCATTCAAGATGGCTTACCAAGCTTCACAGAGCTCCCTTCTGCAAAACTGAAATTATCATCAAGCTTCACAAGGCTCCCTTCTGCAAAACTGAAATTTCCCTGAAGTATCTATCAATTTAGAGATCAGAAAGGTTGAATGAAGAAGCTAAAAGAGGGTGTGGCTCTCCAGTCAGATAAGCATTTAGAAGAGTGTGCGCCATGTTTAAATGGGCATTTAGATTACCAATTAATTAGATCTGCAGAAATGAGATACCTTCGGAGGACTGCAGGATACACATTACTAGATCACAAAAAAAAATGAAGGCATCTTAGAAGAATTGCACATGGAAACTTTAGAAAACAAAATTTCTGATTATAAGTCAAGATGGATGCATCATGTTCATCGAATATAAGATCGCAGGATACCCAAACAAATGTTAAGATATCAACCTGTAGGCAGAAGAAGACCAGGACGTCCATTCAAAAGACTTCTAGATGGTGTTTCCTCTTGAGGCAGAACAGGTCAACACTTGGCCTAAATTCGTGGATATGAAATATAGACACATCACCATAAAATTATATATTTTTGGAATCATTAAGAGAATTAAACTATATCAAAATAAAAAGTGTCATATTTTACTGCTTCACAGCACCTTGTTGCCTTACCTTAATATTTCAGAGTCTGGAGACCAGCAGATCTCCTCACCTCGGATAAGCTCCTAGCGTCTGGATACAAGAAAATTGAATAATGTATTCATGCCATATACAATATCTATCTCAACTCAGATGGTGCGGATACATATACATTACAAATAACAATAATAGAACAACTAATCAAGTATGTCAAGCCCGAATAGGCGCACTAGGTAAAAGCAGACCTAAAAAAAAAAAAAAAAAAAAAAAAAAGACCACGCTGAAACATGGGGTATGTTTATGTATCCGCACCATCTACGATATAGGATAAAGCCTTAAAGTTTCCCGGCATTTGTCTTACAGGTGACGGAAAAACTCAAAAAAAAAAACATCACCCAGAAAACATGTCTCGACTCAAGAAGTTATACTAAACAGAGAAATCTCTGGAATCAAGGTACATAAATGGAAAGTTGATCAAGAGCACAAATCGTAGAAAAATAACGGGCATAACAGAGACAGAAAAGAGAGAAGCCCCCAGGCATATAATTAGAGAAGCAAGGAATCAAAATAAAACAAAGAAACAATTTAAATGATCTTGAAGAAGATTTTCGGGCTGTAAGGCCGTGGTCGTGAGGCTTGTAGTTCCCCGTCGTTTCGTCAGAGACTGCGTCTGGCATCCTCATCTGCGGGCTGTAGGCCATGGTCGTGAGGCTTGTAGTTCCCCGACTACAAGCCTCACGACCACGGCCAGACAACCCTTGAGGATGCCAGACGCAGTCTCTGGCGAAACGTTGGGGAACTACAAGCCTCACGACCACGGCCTACAGCCCGAAAATCTTCTTCAAGATCATCATAGCAACTCCGGCCGTGAAAAGTCTACGCGGAAACAATTTAAATGTTTCGCATGGTCTATAAGGTCTCATTCGCAATTTAAAAAAAAGTGATGATAGGATAGGACACTTGTATGTGAAGGTTGCATATTTGCCAGGGTAAATTTTAAACACAGATTTGCTCTTTAATTTGAAATACCGGTATATTTTTGTCCTGCACGAAAATCATAAATAGAATTTTTTAGTTAAACTAGTCAATAACTTGAGCGTGTTTTGTTTATATATAATTTAAGACTTGGTAGATTTACTTTCAATATTTAGCCGCGTTGAAACGTAATTTCTTAGGCTTTTAACTTAAATCTTTAACGTAGATATGTAGGTCACGTATACTGTCATACGTCATCGGCAATCTCAGAATTATCATAAATAAGTAATCTTACACTCTATGCGATTGAGTACACTTCAAGTATCAGCAAAATAAATAATTTAATGTGGAAAAGCACAAGAAAACTGATGGTTGCTTGCTAAATCATGGTTTAATGAGGAACTTCCATTTGCAATCTTGCATACCAGTAAACACTGCACCGTCAACACACAAAAAATTAGATTTTAAGAAAAAATGTTATTATTTAAAATTGATCTTGTTTGTATAGTAAATTCCGAAATGATGTAACAACTGAGGTTGTTCTCATTAAATTATTTTAAAAAAATTAAAAATCTTTATCGATCCTAATTAGTACGCACTGAAAATAACCATGATAAAAAAGTGTGTGTATATATATATATATATATATATATATATATATATATATATATGGGGGCACGCCGTGGCGTAGTGGTTAAGGCACTGAGCTACAAGCCGGAGGGGCGAGGGTTCAAGTTCCGTTGGGGTCAGGATTTTTAAACTGATCCAAACCCTCTGGCGGCACTATGGCCCTGGGGTCGACTCAGCCTCTAAGGAAATGAGTAACAGGCGCTTGTTCTGGGGGTAAAGGCGACCGTCACACAGGGTTGACAACCCGGCTGACAAAAAGTGCCGATTGTCTAGAAAAAGTGGGAGCCTTAACCTCCTACTACCCCAAGGGCCTCCGAGCCTGTTGTGGGATCACTTTACTTTTATATATATATATATATATATACTAGCTGGCCCGGCGAACGTCGTATCGCCTTTAAATATTGTTACGTTAATTTTTCCGATGTTTTAATAGTTATCTGCTATTTGGGGCGGAAAAAAATCCAACAAATCAAAGATCATAAAAATCGGTCCAGCCGTTCTTGAGTTATAAATAGTGTAACTAATACTTTATTTTATATATAAGTCCCGGCCACGCGTTGCTGTGGCTAAGGTATACGTTAAATTATGTTGTAGTAAACTAAGTGAGAAATCTAAATCAGAAAGTTTTTGTTTTACACAATTTTTTAGTTCTGGTACGATAACTACCCACGGTATCAATATGGGTGGTGGTTTATATGGAAGTGGTTTTGTTGATTGAGATGAATTTATGTTGTCTGCATTCTCAGTATCATCCATAAGTGTATCATAAGGATTATATACATTTATTGATGGAATATTTTGAGGAGGCTTGCTGATTTCATTATACTTTCGTTTGTTTCTACGAATTTGTTGGCAGTTTGGATTCTCATCATCATCAAGAAGTCTCTGTATAGTAATATCATCTTGTGATATATTATAGTCATCTTGTTTTTAATTTAATTGAGGCATGGAGATTGTTTCTGTAATATTAGGCATATTATTATAACTAACAGACTTACTTACAGTTCTGTTATTCCGTTCCTTAGGACCTTCATATGTTTTTAAATTGACATTCTTCTTAAATGTAAGATTTATGTCACATAGACCTATACCAATTTGCGGAAATTCTCTTGATATCTTATCATTCGTAGTCTCTAGAACTGATTCGCCATATTGTTCAATGTCCCTTCTCGGTCCAGTTAAATTTAAATTAAGTTGCTGTCTTTCACCCAGATTACTTAAAACTAATATTTACACACGAAATTAATATTATTATCAATATATTGAAAATAAAATAAACACTAAACACTCTTAAATTATGAAATAATCAATATTTGTAATTCAATTGAAATTCGCGGTTGCAACAAAAAGCACAGCCACCTGGTTAAATAATAAACCAATTACCTTACACCGTCATCTGTTAGAATCGTATGGAACACGCAGATAATTATAACTCTTTGTTAAATAATAAACAAATAATTTGCAATAAAAAATAATGCGACTATAAATTTAGTTATAAACAACCGTAGGTCTCAAGTTGGATCAAACAGCACACAATGTGCAAAATTTTATTAAAATCGGTTCAGTAGTTTAGGATTCCATCGCGGACAAACAACGTGACACGTAATTTATATAAATATATGCGTGTGTGTGTGTTTTATATTGTAGATTTTCGCGGATATAAGTATGATTAAGTACGTATTTTGGGTTTTCCCCGTAATCGATTCAAGGTTGGCCTCTGGACACTGATTCCGACGTTTCGGCATGATCCCACATGCCATTATCAAGGAATGATAGGTTTGAGTCACAGGTTTAGGTCTAATATAATCAAACAAGTTGAGTTTTCCTTGTTTCCGTTTCCGTTTGATTATATAAGACCTAAATCTGTGACTCGAACCTATCATTCCTTGATAATGGCATGTGGAATCATGCCAGAGGCCAACCTTGAATCCATTGCGCGGAAAACCCAAGAAAACTTACTTAATCATGTATATATATATATATATATATATATATATATATGTATATATATGTGTGTGTGTGTGTGTGTGTGTATGTGTGTGTTAACACTCTAAAGGCCGCAACTTTTGTATTTATCGGTACCAAACACGGTATATAGCAATACATTTTTAAAAAGCCAGATCGAGTTTCGTTAACAAACAAAATCGGACCATCGTTAGCAGTGATTTACCTAAAACACATAATTTGAAAATTATTCTAACGGCTATCTTTTTTTTTTCTCGCAATATAACCGAGATCTGCTGGAACAAACTTGCACACATGCTTACCAACAAACATTGATATTAATATATATATATATATATATATATATATATATATATACTAAATATAAAATTGCTGTAAACTACATCCCATATTGTATTTTATAAAAATCAGGACAATACTCAAGACACAAAGTAGGATTGCGCTTCAAATATTCTCTTTCAATCTTAATTGTAACTGAAACAACCTTATTGCATTATCTTAATTAAAAAATACATAATGATACTTTATTAGAATAAACATCTACAGAAATATTACTGTAAAATAATAATTTTTGGACCCGAACAGTATAAGACAATTTGATAGCATAGACTGCACCCGTCTGTCTATCAACATCAACATTGCCACGTGGAACAAGGATGCTCTATTTCGGGAGTTACTTAGCCAAATTAATTTAGTTACCTTTGAGTTATTTCCCTGCAGTTTTAATTCATCGCTGCAAGAGACATCTAATAAGCAACTAAAGTATTATTTGGATGGGAAAGGCCAATTAAATTTTGATCGTAGGTTCTAATTTAGAATTAATGTTATTTTTTGAGCCAGAAAATGTTTCACTCGGGACACACGACTTAAAGTCCCTCCCGGAGAACTTGTCGCTTAGAGTTTTCCATCCTAAGAAATCCATCGGCCCAGCTGGGTTAGAACTGCGACCCTTGGGACCAGATCAAGGGAATCTAACCTTTAGACCACCGAGGACAATAACCTGCATTTAGTTCTTAATATTTCCAGACTATGGCTTAACAAAAGCAACATTAGATTACGTTTTGGTATTAGCATGCAGACGCTGAATTTTTATAAATAAACATGATTTTTTTTCCTAGTATGTATTCGTGTTATTTTCATGTTTTGTGAATAATTCTTTTGCTACTAGACTTGATAAAAACATGGGTTTTTCCCCTCTTGGGAACATAAATCCGACCCTTCATGTCTTTGGTATCGATTTACTACTCCCATTTCTTTCAATGGCATGTCAAGAAAAAGCAGAAAAGGGTATTTCGACGCCATTACTACAAAGAAAAAAGTCTGTAAATTCTTTACTTGTGAGAAAGGATAGGTTAAAAAACTTGATAACAGCTCTAACAATTTTCCATAAAGTTTCAATTACAGTAGAATATAAAGTAGTGGTCAAGATAAAGTTTGAGAAAAGAAATCAAAGTAAAACGACTCGCTGAATGTGTAAAAAAGGGTGATATTCCTGCATTGTTATTACTTAAAGAGAAACTTGTGTAAGAAAAATACATTTATATGATTTTATGCTAATTTTACGAGATTGAAATTGATATTTCGTACCGTTTAAATCCATATTGAAAACAGGATGAAAACAAATAAGATAGAAACTTGTGGAAACCAGTTATATAAAACAAAGTTGTGCAGAAGTTAGATCGTTAAAGCAAAGAATTCGAAAGAGTATCATTTTTCACGAATTGGTTCAAGTTTGATGTTCGTAAAATAATTGGATTTTGCTAAGAACAAACGGTTCTGTTTGCTATAAAAAACAAATTCCTAAGAAAAGGCCTAGTTCAAAGAAAAATTGGTATACATTTAAAAAAATATTGAACGTTTTCATCCTTCTACCGTAGCTGATACCGTCCATTACATAGTTACACTTCTTGAAGAGCCGATTGTTTTTTGTAAAATTTAATACAATGATCGGGCGCTGTGGTCCAATGGTTATGTCCTTGGCTCTAGTTCCGAGGGTCGCGGGTTCAAACCTGACCGGGTCATGGATTTTTGGGATGGAAAAATCCAAGGGATAAGTCCTCCGGGAGGGACTTTAGCCTTGGGTTAGGAGTCTGAAGGTTTTCAGGCACGTAAAGAACCCCAAACCTGAGTAAACAAGCTCTGTGCAAAATTTAACCAAATGTCATCCATCCAAGTAACACCTTAATTGCCTAATAAATGTCTTATTGAGGCGATGTGCTAACCGCACGTCACTCGTCGACATATGTTGGTAAATAAGCGTAACTTAATTGCCTTGGTTAAAAAACTCCCACTTGGGTGCACCCACTCGTATCCCCATGCGGGACGTATAGGGACACACATTAATTTATTGGGACCGCACTGATGTGCATTCATCTCATGTATATTGAATTTAGAACGAATTAAGCAATAGCTATGTTTTCAGGCAAAGTCTTAGACTTCCTTTATGTTACCATACTATTTTTTTTAATGTCAGTCTGTAACAAGTTAAGCCCTCTCGGACCCTTCAGGTTGAGTGCCTGCAAGGTTGTAAAGTGTGGTTTTCTAGAGAATTAGATATAGAGGAATTAGAGTAATAAAAGATTTCCTACGCTTAAAATATTTTAGTGAAAGAAATAGCAGCCATCCAGAATTGGTTAAATATGGAAGATCAAAGAAAAGGGAAGCTGAAACTGAAAAGAAATTAATAAGTACCGGGTATATTTTAATATTTCATAAATCTGACCAGTTCTGTTCGATGAGTAGCCATCCCGTTGCATAAACAACATGATAACAGGCAGCTCCACACACAGGAAGGTAGAGATTGGACGCTAAGTTATTATCCAGGACGGACCTTCAAATTCCTCAATATAGACAGTTAAAGGATCTCCTTCCTGTATTAGAGAATAACATTTTTGCAGCTATGTTGAACGTATTAAAGCGGTTGTTGGGTGTTTCGTCCCCACTTAGTTTGTATTATATGTTGTGTAATATTTCACAGCCTTTTTTTATCTTCTATAAATTACCAATAGTAAATTAATCACAATTTGCAGTGACTATTTAACTCATGCCCTAAATGGGAGTCAATGACCAATCACGTTTCAATGATTTCTGTTTTACAACCAATCAGAGTCGTGTTTCACGAAATATTTATCAGTGTTATATTTACCACATTAAAGAAAGCTCCTCCTTTTTAATATTCTGAACAGGTCTGACCATTATTTTGCAGTGACTGAGTTAACAGTAAAGCCGCCATATTTGAATGTTCAAAATGGCAGAAACAAGATTTGGCTGTGCTTCAAATGAATGTATAGACGAAATACAAATTTGACAATTGTGTGTTCAATAATTGTGTTTTTAAATAATGATATTACCGAGTTCTTTTTGATAATTCTGTGTTCTATAATTGTGTTTTTAAATAATGATTTTACCGAGTTGTTTACTAAAAAATAAATTAATAACCTATAATTTTGGTTATAATATACAGTTTGATATGTTTAATTTTTTCTCCGCTAGGATTCATTCTTATAATATTGCGATGATATTTCAAGTTTCCCACGACCGATGGCAATATATAACATTATATGATCTTGTTGCAGTGGATGGAGAAACGAAACATAACATTTCTCATTTGTTTTCAAACATTGCCGTTTACATTAAATAAATAAATATTTTAAAGTAACTATATTTAAATAATGATTTGTGAGTAAATAGCCTAATTTTATTCGTTAAATAGTCCTAACAAATGTCACTCTCGATTTCCAAATTCTCTAGATAAATTCACTCCTCACTTCGTGAGTCGTGAATTTATCGATAATTTGGAAATTACTCATGGCATTACTTATGATAAATATTTTTGGTTTAATGTTTATCTAACATACAATTATTTTACAATCTCTGATGAATTCGCTACAATTTTAAAAGAGTTGAATTTCTTTCTTTTACACACTTCATTTATTGCTGTCACTAACACGACTGCCTTGCTTCCGTCTTAGCCACAGATTATATAGAGAGGAATACGGAAATTTCTCTGTCTCTAATGGAGACTGTTCCAGTGTGGAAACATCTAGCCATTGATCTTTCCCGAAAGGGGGGTAGAGACTCGTAGAGATATCTGGAATGAGTGCCTAGACGTTTCGATGATCTGTGCGGGTCTTTCGACTCTCTAGTCCACTATTCTCGCCTTGACCGCGTAATTTTAAACTTCGTTATTACGACGCGCCACGGTATTAATATATTTAATTATCTCGGATACAATTTACACACGTGGAAGTATATTATTAAGTGGGAAAGGACACTTAACAAATGAGTGAACTTTTGAAGAAATGACAGAATTGAAATACAAATAAGTACAATAATTACGAACAGGAATGAGTAAAGCAAAAGTAAAGTGATCCACAACAATCCTCGGATACCCTCGGGGTAGTTGGAGGTTAAGACTCCCAACTTTCTAGGCAACTGGGACCAAATGTCAGCCAGAATTCCATCCCTGCTTAACAACCATGTTTATCCCGAGAACAAATGTATGGTACTTATTTGTTTTAGAGATTGGGTTAACCCCAAGACCACGGTACCATAGGAACATTCCGGTCTCTAGCATATTGGTAATAAAAGATTCCGGGCTATGTGGCCGTGGTCTATAACTGGCGTTTCTTCCAGACGTTTCTCCCTCAACTGCGGAGGGCATCTTCAGTGGCGAGCGCTTCCAGCTGTTGTTTCCCTGTCGTAGACTCGACTGCGAATATTACTTTAATCAATTATACTACTGCGCCCCAACAGGAATGAGGTTAGAAAGAAATTAAACATAGGATCTACTGTGGAAAAGTAGACTATTGTTGGTTACACGGATTCTTATTATCCTTACATCTCTCGAGAAGTGTCTAATTAAAAATACATAAAATTATTATTCTTCCAGCTGTATTTTATGGATGCGAAATGTGCACTATCGCTTCAAGAGGGGAGATACATCTACAGGTTATTCTGAGGATAAAGTGTTTAGGAATATTTTTGAACCAAAGAGTGTTGGACAAGCACATTAGTGGAGGAAACCATATACCAGGAAACTAAATGATTTCTATGGGAAACCAGATATAATAAGAACAGTTAAGCCTCATAGGCTGCTATGTACAGGTCATGTGGCACGAATTGAGAAAGAAAGAGGGACATGGTAGCAAAATCAAAAGGAAAACGCCCAGTAAATAACTTTAACCACGATTTGTAAAAGGCGAATTATACAGAGAATGATTGGAAAAAAACTCAGGATAGGGATGAATTGTGAGTTATGTTCCTGTGGCCGTGACACTCCGGATTCGTCATCGCCAGTAATTATTGTTGTTATTATTATATTATTATTATTATTATTATTATTATTATTATTATTATTATTATTATTATTATTATGAAGGACTGGGAAATAGAGGAAGAAATGTGTTATAATAGAGTCGAATGGAGGAAAATTATAAAGCGAAATTGAGAACAAATCATTGGTGCCGGAAAAATGTGTAACATTGTTAAAACCGGAAATATATATATATATATATATATATATATATATATACACTGGTGTCCAAAAGTTTAGGATAATTTGTAAAACGGAAAATCAAAATGCTTAAAGAGGAGCAAGGAGTAAAAATTATTTATCAAAACGTTTCTCAGTACATTTAGTTTAGTTTACATACTAAATTATAATCTCTCTTCAACAATGAAAAAATTAATAGCAATTATAAATGAAAATTGCATTGTTGCAGTTAAGCCCTGTTCCATAAATCTTCATTTTTAAAGAGAGTTATGATATAATCAGATGTAGTGTAAGAACAGATTGCAGTAAAATGGCACAAAGACAACATCTGGACCCTCTGCTTCGGGGTAGAATTATTGGGCGGCTAGAAACAGGACAGACACAAACTGAGGTCTCCATAGCACTTAATGTGCCACAAAATGTTATATCTAGGTTATGGCGACGGTTCCAAGAGACCGGAGACGTTAGGCGAAGACCAGTGGGAGGTCGTCCAAGAGTTACAAATCCTCAGCAGGATCGATATCTTGCGTTAACTGCAAGAAGAAACCGAACAATGTCTGCCAGACAACTGAGTTCAGAACTTGCGGCCGCCTCAGGTATCAGAGTATCCAGACAAACTGTCTATAGAAGACTCAGAGCTGCTGGTCTGTATGCTAGACGGCCTGTAGTGTGCGTCCCACTCACCCTTGATAACAAGAGAGCACGTTTACGGTGGAGTCAGGAACATCGCGACTGGACTCAGTGGAGCAGCGTGCTATTTACAGACGAGTCCAGATTCAGCTTGAACTGTGATTCGCATCGCGTGACTATCTGGAGGGAGCAAGGAACTCGTTACAACCCATGAACATCATGGAAAGACATCCATTTGGTGGCGGTAGTCTCCTGGTATGGGGAGGTATAATGATGAATGCACGCACAGAGCTTCACATCTTCGCAGGTGGCACTGTTAATGCTCAGCGGTATAGAGAACAGATCCTGGAACCTCATGTAAGACTTTTCAGGGGAGCTGTGGGTCCAGAATTCGTATTCATGGATGACAATGCCCGACCTCACAGGTCACAACTGGTGGATGAGTTTCTTCAGGAGGAAGATATCCAGCGTATGGAGTGGCCAGCGAGGTCTCCGGATATGAATCCTATAGAGCATGCATGGGATGCCTTAGGGAGACAAATTGCATCTCGTCAGCCTCCTCCGAGGACACTTCAAGACCTTCACATTGCTCTTCATGGGGAGTGGAATTTGCTGAGCATCGAACTCCTGAACAACCTCATCACTAGCATGCCACGTCGATGTGAGTCTTGTGTAGCTGTCAGGGGTAATCACACCCCATACTAATCATTTGAACCATTGTTGTTCAACTTTTATGTTCGAATTCTGAAATGCAGTTTTCGTTTGTTGTGAAAATGACAAGTGAATGATGTATTCATGCCATTGTTTCTTTCGTGCCATGTTTCTAATTATCTGTGACATACCCTTACCAAATTTTGTATTATTCTGACAAATGCTTTATAATAAGTCGGCAAATGAACTAATTATCCTTAACTTTTGGACACAAGTGTATATCATTAATATAATAATACTTATTATTATTATTATTATTATTATTATTATTCATTTTTTACTTCATGAAATTAGACCTTTTGATCTGATTATTATTATTAGTATTAGGCCTATTATTATTATTATTGTTATTATTATTATTAATATTATTATTATTATTATTATTATTATTATTATTATTATTATTATTATTATTATTATTATTATTATTATTATTATTATTATTAGAGAAGATCATCGCGGAAGTACAGATTAAAAAAAGTATAAATGTTTAAATTAGGAAAATTATGAAAGTTGAAGGAAATGTATTGCAGATGATTGAAGAGAGACATCTCAAGGGGATGGTATCTGATAGATATCCTAAGAAGATCGAGTTGAAAATAGATAGGAAAGAAGTAAGGAAACCCCTAATGAAGGTTGGATGGATGATGTGAGACGAAGTATGAGGGAACTGGGACTTGGCAGATGAGGATTTGCAAGACCGCTTCAACTGAAGAAGGCGAATTTTTTTAGGGCGACGAGAAACTACTGAATTGTGAATAAATGCCGAAATGAAAGAAAAATGTAAATAGCAAATATGAAAAATTGTTGATATTTTGAGTTTTCTTTTTGTTATTATGTGACATCTTGTATAAGTTTTTACGTAACTGCTCGACCTGTGATTATATAAATACTTGATGTGGCATTGGATTCCACGTAGTTCTCTTTATTGAAATCAGTTATTTCCCAATGTAATTTTGCAATGGACTTCAGCAACTCATAGCTTGGTAACATATTTTAATATTAACACTCCTTCTAGTGGCATGTAGTATTATATTTTTAAATCCTGTTATAAGACCTGAGGACGTTAAAGTCGCGATTAAAACCTGAACGTGAAATAACTAATAAATTTTGACCTAAGGTATTTTACTTTTGGCATAAGTATTTTTTTCTTCGTCTCAGATATACGGCAAAGAACCAAAGGTTTTGCCTTCTTACGAAGGAAGCCATACTCAGAATTTTTTTTGCGCGCTGAAAAAAAAAATAATAAAACTATCGTCTCTGCTTGGTTTGAACCAGCAAACTTCGGATCGAGAGGTGAGGATAGTAATCTCTGTAGTACCGCCGTAGCGTAATGATTAAGGCACTGTGCTACAAACCGGAAGGTTGAGGGTTCAAGTCCCGGAGGGGTCAGGATTTTTAAACTGACCCAAACCTTCTGGTGGCACCATGGCCCTGGGATCGACTCAGCCTCTAACGGAAATGAGTACCGGACGCTTGTTCTGGGGTAAAGGCGGCCGTCATGCAGGGCTGACAACCCGGCTGACATCAAGTGCCGATTGTCTAGAAAAAGTGGGAGACTTGACCTCCCACTACCCCAAGGGCCTTCCGAGGCCTGTAGTGGGATCACTTTACTTTACTTTACTTACTTTACCGACACCTACTCTTCTTTTCATTGAATGTGTTTTCTTCACATCGTTGTGGTTTTTTTCTACACATTCTTGGTACTTTCTACCAATTACAATCTTTCCAAAGGGCCATAAACCCGTTACATAAAAGTCCATATTATTGCAAAACAAAATCATTATATATAGCATACTTGTAGCATATTAATATGAATGAAAAATACTTAATTAACTCGTAGTCAATGACCAATCACGTTTCAATGAATTTTGTTTTACAACCAATGACACTCGTGTTTCTCCTAGCTCTTTACCGATTTCTCTTTATCAGTTTCTGCTTTTGTGATAAAGAAAGCTCTGCCTTTTTAATACTCTGAACAGGTTGGAGCATTATTTTGTAGTGACTGACTCTCCAAGAACTAAATTGAATACGGCAAATAATGAACAGATTCCTTGATTTTACTGTACTGTTTACTAAAAAAATAAATTAATAACCTATAATCTTGGTTATAATATACAATTTGATATGTTTCATTATTTCTGCACTAGGGTGCATTCTTATAATATTGTGATTCTATTTGGCAATAAATAATATGAACGAGTTAATAAACTTAACCTCACATTTCTTATTTGTTTTCAAGCATCGCCGTTTACATTAAATATGTACATATTTTATAATACCGGTAACTATATTTAAATAATGCTTAATTTTATTCCTTAAATAGTCCTAAAAATTCTACTCTTCGTTTCAAAATCCTGTACATAAATTCATTTGCTACTTCATGACTCGTGAATTTATCGACGATTTGAAAATCACTCGTGGCATTACTTATGATAACTCTCAGAGCTTGAATATTACTTCGGTATGTTTAAAGCTCGTTCTTTGTCACAAAATGCTAGTAACTGAGCACACAAAACTTAAATATGCTATCAATTTCTGGAAGCTTGTAGCAGATAACTGCACTCTTCTACGAAATGCAGTGGCAGTCAATATTGGGAACGGGAGATATATGGACCGTATACCTTATAAACTCCATGGGAGGACAAGCCCAGAAGGCTCCTGATCCAGTCTGCCAGCTACTGGCCTCACAACCACAATTGCATTCAATAGGTAGACGATCATCCATTCAATATAGCAGCGACATATGGTCAGCATGTCGACTGAGATATATATATATATGGGGAAGAAGATGCCCCTATCGACCTTAGAGGGTGAGAGGAGGAGTTACATGTGAACATGATAAAAAATGACCGATTTTAGTGTCGAATCCACAGTGTTCGAAGTCGGTAGACTGATTGGTCACAATATTGATGATTTTTAACCCTTAAATTCGTAATGTATCCTTTTGGATACATCAGTTGGTTTAATTAAATTAATATTTTAAATAAATCAGAAGAAAACAAACAAAAAGAAACCACTTAAATGTGTGTCTAATTATGCAATATACCTAAAAATAACAGTTATACAAGATTCCGTTGTCAATGCGGTCCTCCTCATTCAAATAACTAACAGAAGAAATTTGTGTTTTGCCAATTTAAGGGTTAAGCCCGGGTTGACCGCCAACATGCTTAGGGGAAGTGAGGAGACTAGGAACGTTGCAAAATAAAAAGTCCAAGATAACTTAGATTAGTATTGAATTCGAATCCTTAGTTTTCCGTGTCTTTAAGCTGCTTGGTGACAAGATAGGGATAAACATATATCCGCGTAATCGTATAGTATTTTAATCCCTACAGAAATAAAATTTAAGCCTCTACACTGTTTACACAATCAGATAGAATTTATGTTTAAGCCTAGGATAGATAATATTATAACCTTGTACATTTATTTTAGACACTGAAAGGGTGTTATTGACATTTGTTGTTTAGGTGCCCAAAAATTATAATAATTAAGGGAGACTATGCAAACCTTCTGGCGGCACTATGGCCCTGTGGCCGACTCAACCTCTAATGGAAATGAGTACCAGATGCATGTTCTGGGGTAAAGGCGGCCGTCACGTAGGGATGACATCCCGGCTGACATCAATTGCCGATTGTTCAGAGAAAGTGGGAGCTTTAAGCTCCTACTACCCCAAGGGCCTCTTGAGGCCTGTACTGGGATCACTTTATTTTTTTTATGGATAACATTTTTATTTTCCTCAGTTTTAGACTCATATGCACAATTACTTACACATGTCTATTGTACTGATCGAAATGTTGTGCAAAGTTTTGTTACTGTGAACCTCATTGTGATATATTGAATTTTATTAATTGAAAAATAGTTTAATTCAAAATAAAATTCCACATTTTTTAAGCAAAACTGTTGAGTTTTTATAATAAAATTGAGACATAAAAAACATCATACGATATAATCTCTACGCAGAATTGAAGAAAAATGTATCCCTTGCCAATCTAAAAAATAAATCACGAGATCGTCATTCGTTTATTTTTTTATTTTAAAAACTTTTCATTTTATAACTATTCTCATGCACTTGTTTATATCAATCATGGATTTTAGAATTTCAATGTTTTATTTTTAAAACTGCAAACTTTAATTTGTTTTGAACGTTTAGAAAATCAGTTGGAAAATCACTTAATTTTTTTATGCAGTTCAAATAGATAAACTAAGAGTATCATCGTTGCTTAAAGCGACATATCCACCATTGCATTTTTTTCTTATCAGCCTAAAGCGGCATATCCATCATTGATTTTTTTTCTTATCAGCCACGTTTTATTAGTTTGTTACTAATGTTGATTGCAAGAAACGTCATCATCATCATTAACAAGGATTAAGCCCAATGGCCTGTTCCGATCTCATTATATGTCGAATTGGTCCTTCCATCTCTTCATAGGTCTTCCCAACAATCTTCTCCCTTTTGGTTTATAATTATACATTCTTCTTGGTATGCGCTGAAGGAAAGCATTTTTATAGTATTTTATTCTTTCACAGATATTAAATATATTAAGTTCTTATTATTGATTTCGTACATCTCAATGATGGATAAATCATATTTGAAGAGAAAAATTATACGCTCAGACCGGGACTTGAACCCGGGACCCTTGGTTCTCTAGACCAAGTGCTCTACCAACTGAGCTACCTGAGCAAGTACCGATCTAAACGCAAATCTTTCTCATATACATTGTAATTCCCATCCACCAAATGCTGTGAAGCCATGCTTCTATCTTGCAAATGGCGGCTCCTTTATTAAGAAGACATATTTGGGAATTATACATTACAGCCAGTACGGCTTTTTCCAAGTTTTTATTATTGATTTCGTACATCTCAATGATGGATAAATCATATTTGAAGAGAAAAATTATACGCTCAGACCGGGACTTGAACCCGGGACCCTTGGTTCTCTAGACCAAGTGCTCTACCAACTGAGCTACCTGAGCAAGTACCGATCTAAACGCAAGATAGAAGCATGGCTTCACAGCATTTGGTGGATGGGAATTACAATGTATATGAGAAAGATTTGCGTTTAGATCGGTACTTGCTCAGGTAGCTCAGTTGGTAGAGCACTTGGTCTAGAGAACCAAGGGTCCCGGGTTCAAGTCCCGGTCTGAGCGTATAATTTTTCTCTTCAAATATTAAGTTCTGTTCTTTAAATCGTCGTGTTTTCTTTTTATCGGTCCTTTGCTCTCAACATCTTCATTTCTGCAGCCTCTCTTTGTTTATTATCTGCCTTTGTTAATGTCCAGGTTTCACATCCAAGAAACGTTCCTAGCTAAATTACAACTTCACAAATTACAAAATCAAATATACATCACAGCTATATACCCTGGTAAAATAAAATATATACCCAATTATTTTGTTTCACATCATTTAAAAATTTGTTAAATAGGGTTAAAGTGCACAAGTCTTTTAAATGTGACGTAAACAAGAAGTGCTCTGGAGCGTTGAAATTTCGCAAAAATATATTTAAAGTTACTTGTTATTTTTAACACGTAATTAAAAATGCTAATTTCGATCAAAACTGTGAAATTTCATCCATAACCCCCTTTAATAACTATTATTTCGATTAAATAATACTATCTGTAGCGATAGGGTGATCGAAAACTACTGAGTGGTATCGAATGGTGTTATACGTAAAATAAGAGACCACCATGTTCAATGAACTCGTGGGAAGTCTAATATAATTTGATTTGTTAAAAAACAAACAGGTTATAGTAATAAAAGTGGACAACTAAATATTCTCAAGTTTTTATAACGTCTTCCGAGACTCGTAAATTTAAGTTGGAATGTCAGGGCTTTAAGAAATTTTATGTTAAAAATAATTTACATCGATTAAGTTAAGCTCCTCTGATTGCATGTCGGGGACACTATGATTTTAAAAAAGATAAAATTTACGTCATGTAAACAAGCAATCATAACTGCCATTTTTCACACTATTTTTATGATTCATTTGTCTTTACACATTCATGTTAAAACAAGTTAAACCTGAAATGCGCGCTTTTTATGAACTTCTTGAATTAATACCTGTTTCTTTACTGCAGCTAAGTAAGTACCAGATATTTTAACATGCGCTGGTTTTTAGGTGTTTCGTATTACAAATTGGGAGAAAAGGGATATGCAAAAAGTTTCCATAGTTAAATATCTTGTTTCACAACTTTATTCCAAGAGAGATAAAATGTAAAACCAATAGCATGAATTGTCATTTGGGGCTGAGAACCAAAGGGGTATAAGCGACACTTATAAATTGGATTTTTATTTATTTATCTATCTTCGGGGTTTTACAGCTGCTGTCATCTTTTCCGTGCCAAATCTCCAAAGCCTACGATCTTGAGCATCTTCAACGTTTAGCACTCTTGCATACATTATTATCCTCATGTTTTCCTTCCATGTTAACTTTGGTTTCCCTCTTTTCTTCTTTCTGCTCGGTTGCCATTGATATAGTAGTTTCGGTCATCGCTCATTTTCCATTCTTAAAATATGTCCCAACCATTTTAATTCCTTCTCCTCAATTCATTCAATTATGCTTCCTTCTGCTTCCATTATGTTTCTAATTTCCTTATTTGTGACATATTCTAATTTTGAATATCTGGCACTTCTGCGTAAATAATTCATTTCTAGAGCTATTAGTCTATTCTTGTAGTACTTATTGATTGTCCATACCTCACTTCCATATATTGGAACAGTTGCTTTTATTTATACACACTTAATTATTATTTTCAATTAAATTTTCAAGAGAAATTATTTTAATTACGTACGTAACATCATTCATTCATAGTAATTCTGCCCGAGGACAGGTCCTTCACTGCAATCATAGCATTTTCATGCTATGCTTGTAGCTTTACTAGGGAATTGTAGATGTGGTAGCTTCCCGTTGCTTTCCACACTGGTGAAGGATGATGATGATGATGATGATAAGGATAAGGATGATGATGGCCATATGATTTCGGGGACCGTTTGGGCCTTAAAGTTTTCTTGACATTTGTCTTACAGGTGAGGAAAACCCCGATAAAAACCTCACCCAGAAAAAACTGCCCCTACCGGGGATCGAGCCCGGGCCCGCTGCGTGACAAGGCAGCACGCTACCTCGAAACCACAGCGGTGAACTTTACGTAACATATGAGGGGGAATTTTTTAGAAGTGTCTGAATTTAAATACGTAGGAATAATAATTAAAAACAGGAATAGGGCGAAAAGATAAAGCATAGAATCAAATCATAATCTGTGCTTATTATGTATTACACAGTCTCTTGTCATCCCAACTTATCTTAAAGAATGTTAAAATTATATATATATATATATATATATATATATATATATGATATGAAAAGAAAAAAGAATGCTTGAGTCGGGATTTGAACTTGAGTCTCTAAAGTCTGTACCTTTAGCGCTAAAAGTACAGACTTCAGAGACTCAAGTTCAAATCCCGACTCAAGCATTCTTTTTTCTTTTCATATCATATTTGCCTTCATTGCCAAATGTCAAAAATATATTTATAATATATATATATATATATATATATATATATATAACGTAGTGTTTCCAGTTATCCGTAGGTCAGGCCGTCTCTTACTCTAAAGGAGGAGAAAATATTACGAATATTTGAGAATAAAGTGCTTAGTAATTTTGTTTTATCCATAGAGAGTCGAAATGATTTATGTGAATACATGTTCTTTATGGGAAACCATATGTATTAACAATACTTAAGTCTCGAAGACTATTATGAACAGAACACTTGTTACGAAAAGGGAATGACAGGCAACTAAAAAGCAGAGAGAAAGCACCCAATAGGTATGCCAAGAATGAGGTGGAAGAATAACTGAAATCATTATTTAAGGGAAATGAATTATACAGGAAATGATTGGCAAACATTAGCTTATAATTCGGTTGTAGGGAGGGCTTATTTCCGTGGTCGGTCATGAAACTCTGGATTCGATAGTGCTGGTGAATTAGTAACAATAACAACAATAGTAATGACCATCAGGGATTGTCTTGTTCCGAATTGAGAGAAGTGATTAAAATGCAAGCCAATGTATCGGCGGTTCGTTCTTTGCCGGGCAGGTCTAGGGACGATACCTTCTGTAGACGTCGCAGAGAGCACGAAACCCTTGCACACGTCCTTGGGGCCAGTCCATTTGGAGAATCACTGAGAAACATTCGGCACCACACTATTCGAAATATGATGGCAGAAGCCTTGCGAGATTTTGGATACACAGTTTATGAGGAAGTACATGGTGTGGCCACTAATGGAAGTAACAGACGAATAGATATTATTGCATTTAGACCATCCTCTAAAATTGGTATGATATTAGATCCCACAATTCGTTTTGAGACTCATAGTGGCCAACCTGAGGAAGTTGACTCTGGAAAGAAAGCCATATATGAGCCAACAATTGACTATTACAAAGATAAATACCAACTAGATAGTATAACTGTCACAGGATTGATGGTCGGGGCAAGGTGTACTATACCAGGATTCTTAGCCAAAGTTTGGAATTCCTTAGATTTGGAGAGGGTGTATCTTTCTAGAATTGCCATCGCTGCCATTAGAGGATCAATTTCAATTTTAAGAAACCATATTTACAAAATTGCTTTATAGTATGTATACTTCAATTAGGCCTACAAGTTGAATTTTTTAAAATATATTTACAAAATGTATTTCATCAATTACAAAAATTAATTGTCTATAACACTTCGTCCTTGAGAGAATCCTCTAATGAGGAAAGTTTTATATAATAATATTAATAATAATAAAAATAATAACAATAATAATAACAATATAATTAAGCGTATTTAAAAAGGCATGTGGTTTCCGAAAGCCCATTATTATACCTGAATTCGTCAAACTGCTGAACATTGTTTTATTAGAACCTCTAGCAGGTGGTGAGGCATTTCCTAGAATTAGGATAGGTAAATCAGTGCTGTAATTTCCGGAATTACCACATGTCAGAACCAAAATTTAGCTTCATTCTGAAAATGCTCTTAATTTGAAGATTCAAACTTACTTTTAAGTCCAAGAAGGGTATTTTCTTCGAAATGAAACAACTCGGGTATATCTGTCATTTCTAATTACTTCAAACTTCTTTTTTTTTATATAATATCGGGATTATAATGAAGGAACGAAATTCAGTAAAACAATTGATGGATTGCGCCCAGCAAACCACGTCTGTCATCTAGTTATTGCCATCTAGTTATGATTATGAACATAGATAAGATTTAAAAAAAATACTTAAAAAAATAATATGTGAAAACCTAGACTTTAAAGTATTATACCCTATTAGAACAAGTACGTGATGGAAACTCAATTTAATCCTATATGGTGATATTCACATTATATAAATCTGTCTCTACTTTCACATATGATAGAACAATCAAATTTATACTGCATTTTAAATAATGCTTCCTAATGAGGGAATGAGATGCACAAAGAAATTAAACATAGGCTCAATTCTGGAAATGCATGCTATTATGCATTGCAGAGACTTTTGATGTCCCAACTCCTTTCAAAAAACGTTAAGCTGAAAATATATAAAACTATTATTCTACCAGTTATATTGTATGGGTGCGAAACATGGACTCTTACTTTAAGGGAGGAAAGGAGATTACGAGTATTTGAGAATAAAGTTCTTAGGAAAATTTTTGGACCAAAGAGAGATGAACAGACAGGTGAATGGAGAAGACTACATAACAATGAACTACATGGTCTTTATAGGAAGCCAGATATAATAAGAACAGTTAAGTCTCGTAGACTGCGATGGGCAGGGCATGTTGCGCGTATGGGGAATGAAAGACGTGCATGGAAACTTCTTGTAGGAAAGCCAGAGGGAAAACGCCCAGTTGGTAGACCAAGAATGAGGTGGGAGAACAACATTAACTCTGATTTGAGGGAAGTAGATTATACAGGGAATGATTGGAAAGCATTAGCTCAGGATAGGGATGTATGGAGAGCTTATGTCCGTGCGGCCATGAACCTACGGGTTCGATAGTGCCAGTGAGTAAGTAAGTAAGTAAGTAAGTAATGAGGGAAGTGAAATTTCATGAAGTTAATTTTACTGAATTGCCTTTTACGGCGTTTGAAAAACCATTGTAATACAAAAATACATCTACACTTTCATAAAAACCAATCAATTAATACAAGGTTTATATATATATATATATATATATATATATATATATATATATATATATGGTATGATAAGAAAAATAAATGCCTGGACGGGATTCGAACCCGGATCTCTATATAGTAAAGTAAAGTGATCCCACAACAGGCCCGGAGGCCCTTGGGGTAGTAGGAGGTTAAGGCTCCTACTTTTTCTAGACAATCGGCACTTTATGTCAGCTGGGTTGTTAGCCCTGCGTGACGGCCGCCTTTACCCCCAGAACAAGCGTCTGGTACTCATTTCCGTTAGAGGCTGAGTCGACCCCAGGGCCATGGTGCCGCCAGAGGGTTTGGGTGAGTTTAAAAATCCTGACCCCAACGGGACTTGAACCCTCGACCCTCCGGTTTGTAGCTCAGTGCCTTAACCACTACGCTACGGCGTGCCCCATATATATATATATATATATATATATATATTTCAATTCCTTCTGGATTTTTTCATGTTGAGACTTGCAAGTAGTTTTGAAGTTCCTTAGGACAGGTTACTGGCCCGACGCTAAGTAGTCCAGTGGTAGGGCTGCTACCTTTTAGTCTCTGGACAGACATTAGGATACCGCATTTACTCAGTACCCGATGGAACGGTTATACCGCCGTGACTCGGTCCTCAGAGCCTCGTTTGTGAAAACGGGTTGTACCACGAGAAGGTGAGGATGAGAATTGGGTAGGAGAGGTTATACACACGTCACTATCCCTTTGAAGATATCTACAGAAAAAACAAAAATTATGGCGTTTCAAGGTGTAGATCCTGTCAGTAGTAAAATTGTACTGGACAATAAAATTTTGGAGCAGGTGAATAATTTTACGTATCTAGGATGCAATATCTCATATGAAGAAGAAAAGAATGTAAATGCAAAAATATCTAAATTTTTAAGAATTTTAGGGTTAATAAATTCTATCTTCAAGCCACAGTTAGTCCAAAAGCATTCAAGATTAAAAGTGTATAAAACACTGGCTCTTCCAACTATTTTGTATGGTAGCGAAGTATGGACGTTGAAACAGAAGGATATACAGAGACTTAGATCTGCTGAAATGAGATATCTTCGGAGGACTGCAGGATACACACTACTAGATCACAAAAAAAAATGAAGACATCTTAGAAGAATACACATGGAACCTTTAGAAAACAAAATTTCTGATTATAAGTCAAGATGGATGCAATATGTTCATCGAATGGAAGATCACAGAATACCCAAACAAATGTTAAGATATCAACCTGCAGGAAGAAGAAGACCAGGACGTCCACTCAAAATACTTTTGGATGATGTTTCTCTTGAGGCCGAAACAGGTCAACAAATGACCTAAATTCGTGAATGTACTATGATGATATATATATATATATATATATATATATATATATATTATATATATATATATATATTATTATTGATTTCGTGCATCTCATTGATGGATAAATCATATTTGAAGAGAAAAATTATACGCTCAGACCGGGACTTGAACCCGGGACCCTTGGTCCACCAATTTGGTGGACGGGAATTACAATGTATATAGAGAAAGATTTGCGTTTAGATCGGTACTTGCTCAGGTAGCTCAGTTGGTAGAGCACTTGGTCTAGAGAACCAAGGGTCCCGGGTTCAAGTCCCGGTCTGAGCGTATAATTTTTCTCTTCAAATATGATTTATCCATCAATGAGATGCACGAAATCAATAATAATAACATGGAAAAAGCCGTACTGGCTGTAATGTATAATTCCCAAATATGTCTTCTTAATTAAGGAGCCGCCATTTGCAAGATAGAAGCATGGCTTCATAGCATTTGGTGGACGGGAATTACAATGTATATAGAGAAAGATTTGCGTTTAGATCGGTACTTGCTCAGGTAGCTCAGTTGGTAGAGCACTTGGTCTAGAGAACCAAGGGTCCCGGGTTCAAGTCCCGGTCTGAGCGTATAATTTTTCTCTTCAAATATATATATATTGTTTACACTCGTATTTTCACAGCTTGGAGCAACTATTTTATAATCCTTAACCATTTCTAGTAAAAATCAAGCAACGAATGTACAATAAAATATTGATTTATTCTCAAAGTATAGCCTATATAATTTCTTTATCTTTTGATCAATGGTTTTTCAAATGCTGTAAAAATTTAATAAGTAGCATTAATTTTATGAAATTTTATATTCCACGTCAGGAAGCATTATTTAAAATATAATTCTAATTTCGTTGTTTCAAAGTATAATTTGTATTTCCATGATATCTAATCATTGTTTGTTCACCCGAACATAATGGCCTAAGTCAATTTCAAAACAATCTAAACACTACCAAATGTTTATATTTCTTATGGTTTCCGTGACATTTATAAAAAAACTGTAAATATGTACGGTGTTACATCATGATCATGAAATCAGCCTTTTTTTTTTAATTTAGGGCCGTGTGAGAACAATTGAGTGGCTACTTGAATTGAGAATTGCTGAAATTCAATTAAGGGGATTTCTTGTTGCTAACCATGTGTCTCCGCATTATAATATGTTAGGTATTGACAAACCACTTGGAGCATCCGTGTCACGAATATGGTTTGTTGCGTTCATTCTTAACCCTTAAGGTAAAATTAGGTAAATTCGCAACAGAGTTAATAAATACTACCTTTTTAATGTCATTAATTGAGTGTGCTCATACATAAAATATAATGAATATTGTTGTTCTTGTTCTTCCTTCCAAGTATTAGGCCAAGGCCTGTTACGATCCTATAGAAAATTTTCCCTCCAGCGTTTGAGGGAAATTCTCGTATAAGACTTGAAAGCATAATAATAGTCCCTTCGATTGGTTGCTGGCCAAAGGAAGGCAAGACCAGTGATGGGGCTGCCATCTTATAGCCTCTGGTCAGGTTTTTCTGGAGAAGAAAAGAAAATAAAGGAAAGAAGAAATGGAAGAAAGGAAAGACTCCCTAGCCCTCGGATGCCCTAATAGCGTCGGCGTCAAAAAAACAAGAGTTAACCAAGAGAGGTTAGATAGTAAAGTTAAAAGAGTGTGAAACACAAGTAAGTGGAAGAAATGTTTATAGGTACTATATTGAACTTGCATAACGATTTATTTACGAAAAGTCGGATTTGGTGGCCTAGAGGTTACATGCTTCGCGACTGGTTCCTAGCTTTGAGGATTCAAACACAGCCGAGCTCTATGGATTTTTAAGGGCGGTAAAATCGTGAACAAGACTATCTTCGTAAGGAAATCAAAGCCGTGGCCATATGCCGTGGTGTGTGCCTAAAAAGAACTTTGAAAAATAAAGCCAGGAAAGACACTATAACGAAATTATACAAGACAATGGCAGTTCCTATTATTACTTATGGAACCGAAACATGGACAGTGACAACACAACAATCTGCCAGAATACAAGCTGCTGAAATGAAATTCCTCAGACCAATAGCAGGATATCAAAGAACAGACAAAAAACATAACACAGAAATAAGACAACAACTAAAAGTAGAGAAATTAAACACAACGATAGTGAAGTATAGAACAAACTGGAAAGAACACTTGGCAAGGATGACTGAGAATAGAGTACCAAAAGCAGCATACAGATATTCATCAAGAGGAAGAAGAAATTTGGGAAGACCAAAGAAAAGATAAAAAGAGCAGTAATTTGGAGCCGGAACAAGCTAGTAAATAAGCCTAAACCGTGATGAAGAAGAATGTTATGTGACGTACATAAAATATGCTCAAGCCTCAAAAAAAAGAAATGCCTCTGAACTAAATGTGTCGGCACTTTTATGAGATTTCAATTTTGTCGCTAATGACCTGCAATGTTAAAGAACGGAGTTAAAATAAAAAATGCTAGGTATTTAGGGAAAAAATCACGAAATTAGAAAATTTATTCTAATTCTTCTTCTTCTTCTTTTTCACTTCAAGGTTTAGGCGATTCGCCTCTTCCGAATTGACAATGATTCCTCCCATCTCTTCCTAGGTCTTCCTATATCCCTTAACCCTTTTGGTTTATAATGATATGCTATCTTGGGTAATCTTGTTTCTTCCATTTCTGAACATGCTGTTCTCAGTCGACGCGGTGTTGTTAAAATCTGTCATTTATTAAAAATATTTCTAATTCACTTCTTATTTCTTAATTTCTTATGTGGTCGAATTTTGTGCATCCTTTGGTCCATCTTAGAAAGGTCATTTCTGTACTTTGTATTCTACTCATAAATATGAAGAGCCCATGCTCGGGGTAACAAGGGTGAAGACTCCAACGGTCTAATAATAATAATAATAATAATAATAATAATAATAAAATAATAATAATAATAATAATAATAATAATAATAATAATAATAATAATAATAATAATAATAATAATAATAATAATAATAATAATAATAATAATTATAATAATAATAATAATAATAATAATAATAATAATAATAATAATAATTATAATAATAATAATTATAATAATAATAATAATAATTATAATAATAATAATAATTATTATTATAATAATAATAATAATAATAATAATAATAATTCAATAAGTTTTATTTAATCTGGCAAGAGTTAAAGCCATAAAGTTTTATAAGGTTTTCAATTATGTGTTTCCATACTAAATTCATGTATAAATGTAATACTAAATACTATTAACACAAGTAACACATAAATACAACAGTTTTTAATACTGTGGAACATCTACAAATTAATTGTGATATATCGAACAATTCACGGCGTTCAAAAAATATGTAAAACCAATATATAATCTATCCGTAGAATCTGTAGTGAAGCTGTTCGAAATAGGCCGTCTACGCAGGAGGCGGCAATAATTCACGGCGAATGATGCCGCGGAAGGAAGTGCAGGAGGGAGAACAGATCACATTTCGCTCTTGAGCTACAAGCGAGAAAGATGCCTAATCGGAAAGCTGGCGAATTTCTCTACACATTCCACAGACAGACTATAGAGCTTTTAAAAATGTCAATTTTTTCTTGAAAGATACTCCTGATTTTCACTGGTAGAATTCAAATACCTAGGAACAATAATCACAAATAGGAATGAGATGCACAAAGAAATTAAACATAGGCTCAATTCTGGAAATGCATGCTATTATGCATTGCAGAGACTTTTGATGTCCCAACTCCTTTCAAAAAACGTTAAGCTGAAAATATATAAAACTATTATTCTACCAGTTATATTATATGGGTGCGAAACATGGACTCTTACTTTAAGGGAGGAAAGGAGATTACGAGTATTTGAGAATAAAGTTCTTAGGACAATTTTTGGACCAAAGAGAGATGAACAGACAGGTGAATGGAGAAGACTACATAACAATGAACTACATGGTCTTTATAGGAGGCCAGATATAATAAAACAGTTAAGTCCCGTAGACTGCGATGGGCAGGACATGTTGCGCGTATGGGAATGAAAGACGTGCATGGAAACTTCTTGTAGGAAAGCCAGAAGGAAAACGCCCAGTTGGTAGACCAAGAATGAGGTGGGAGAACAACATTAACTATGATTTGAGGGAGGTGGATTATACAGGAAATGATTGGAAGGCATTGGCTCAGGATAGGGATGTATGGAGAGCTTATGTCCGCGCGGCCATGAACCTACGGGTTCGATAGTGCCAGTGAGTAAGTAAGTAAGTAAGTAAGTAAGTAAGAGAACTGCAATAGCGAGATATTGAGACAGTGAATAAAGAAGGATTGTAAGATGTTTTATGATATGGTATATTTCATATTTCATTGACCAGACCACAGCTGTGGTCTCGGGGTAGCGTGCTGCATTGTCACGCAACGGGCCCGAGTTCGATCTCCGTTCGGGACAAGTTTCCTGGGTGAGGTTTTTTCGAGGTTTTTCCTCGCCTGTAAGACAAATGTCAGGATACTTTAAGGCCCAAACGGTCCCCGAACATCATCTGGTTATCATTATCATCAATATCATATTCACTTCATTAGATTAAGTTTAGGTTTAAGGCCTCTCCTGGCGCATCATTACCCACCGTCATCACCCATCATATCATTGGGGCAGTGTAACCCCGCCTTCCAGGCGCCCCAACCTCAGAATACAATACACCAATGCCAGGAGAGAATACCTGAAATGTCGAATGACAAACAGGTGGCATTGAACAAAAAAAATCATTCCCCTGCGAACTGTTGTTGACGTTACGATTGTCGTTATGATTCCTATTAGCAAATAGTACATAGCCTATACTTTATTTTATGCAATGGCCAGTGAAAGCATTATTTAGCATTGCTTTGTGAGTAAAATATATGTATACACATATATATTATATATATACATATATATTACACATATATATTATACAGTTAACATTTAACGTACAGATGCTATGAAATTTTAATGTCATGGATAGCAAGACTTTCATGGACTAAAGTCATCATAGGTCATTCACGAATTTAGGCCATTTTTTGACCTGTTTCGGCCTCAAGAGAAACACCACCCAGAAGTCTTTTGAGTGGACGTCCTGGTCTTCTTCCTGCAGGTTGATATCTTAACATTTGTTTGGCTATCCTGTGATCTTCCATTCGATAAATATGTTGCATCCATCTTGACTTATAATCAGAAATTTTGTTTTCTAAAGGTTCCATGTATAATTCTTCTACGACGTCTTCATTTTTTTTGTGATCTAGTAGTGTGTATCCTGCAGTCGTCCGAAGGATTAAAGTTACTAGGAAATAAATTAAACATGGTAATTACAATCAAGAACAATAAGTAAATTAAATTCTTTAGAAATTAATTTTTGGAGGCGTTCAGATGGAATTTCTAGAAGAGATAAAATACCAAATCGAAACATTCATTGGCTACATTGTTAAGACTAGAATTTGTTATATATATTCTTACTTAGTCCAGTTAGAGGAATCTGTCCCTTAATCGATAATCAACATTGAACCTTACTTAAACTTATGGTTTGTTTATTTTAATTATGTAGGCCTATTGCATTTTATAATAGTTTTCTTTACATGTTCTGTACAAAATATTAATGTTCAAACTTCAATTGTGTATTTCATAAAAAAACAAACATTTAAAATAGTTTGATCAAGTAAGCATGAGGAAAAATGTATTTGTCGATGGAGACTGGAAAGACAGAAACATGTCATGAAAATGGCACTAAATTAATTGGGCGCAGGAAAATGATATGAAAAATTGTGAAATTACTAATTAAATCCATTAATTAAAACATTACTTAATTTAAAATTATCGTCCCATATTCTGATAAATATTGCACACTACAGATATAAACTTGCAGGAGTATTAGTTTTCATTTTTAAATGAATGAAAGTCGAGGACAATACTCCTGTATAATCTGGCAACTAGGCGAAGAGGCGCCTCTCAACCCCTCCCCCCTCAGAGCCCCGTGAAGCCCGAAGGAAGCCGTAAGTTACACCAAAACTTAACCCCTATCTTTCCCTCCCTCCTTCTATTTCATCAAAGGCATTTCCCCCATCATTTTTGTAGGGTCTTTTTTAAGATTTCAGTTTCGTCCCTTAATACACGTTTGCCTGTCAAAGCTATTTTTTGTTAACACTACTTCTTGTTGGCTTCGGTCTTTACTGAGAAACATTCCAGAAGAATTTCTTCGTTCCATGAGAATGTTTACATGTCTGCTGACAAGAACACTGAATTTTTTTCACGTCATTAATATAACTTAATTTAATTATAATCTATTAATATTATACATTAAACAGAAATGTTCATATTATAATTTTTGGCAACTTTAAATTATTCACAAATATCTATGTAATTTAACAAAGTTCGCAAAAATTATGATATAGAAATATATGTTTTAAAATTTAAACTCCTTGCCTTCAACGGATAAGATTCGATTCCAACCGATATATACGTTAATTTTTTTGGTTGGGAAAGAAAACTGTTCTACTTAGCATATTCGATATCAATCATGAACGATACAGAAATTCTTTCTTGTAAGCCCGTTTCCCTTAACAGAGATTTAGGCGCTCTTCCCTATACAATTTAAACTATACTAATTTAGTTACACTTGTTTTCGTATAGATGTCATTTGAGTGGCCCGTGGTCAGCGTTCCGCCTCATACTGACATCTAGGAAACCAAGGTAGTACTAGGACGGGAAAATTCGGTAAATTTTGCTTAGAGGTCTTTTCATTCAGACTTAAGGATCTTTTACCAGCCTGAAAAACTTCAGACTCGGGACCCACGGCTTAAAGTCCCTCCCAGAGGACTTGCTCCTTGGATTTTTCCATCCTAAAAAATCAATTGACCCCGGCCGGGTTTGAACCCGCGACCCTCGGGACCAGAGGCAAGGAGCATAACCACTAGTCCACCGCTGCCGATACGATGCAGAAATTACAACAAAAAAAGTGGCAAAATTTATTAAAACTGTGGGAACCATAATTCACTACTGAAACTATCATTGGCTCAAAAGCATACCTAACTAACTTGCTGCCGCACATCTCTCTCCTGAACTAAGGTTTTCTAGATATTCTCTGTATAACGTCCTCAAATCCTGGTTAATATTATTCTCCCACCTCATTCTTGGCTCACTTGCTTTCTTGCAAGGAGTTTCTATGCTCCCCTTTTATTCCCAAATCGTACCACACGTCTTATCCCTCGCAGTCTAAGACAATTACCTGTTCTTATTATGTCTAATTTCCCCTAAAGAGCATGTAGCTCACTGTTTTGTAGTTTTCTCCATTCACCTGTCTGTTCATCTCTCTTTGGTCCAAAAATTTTCCTAAGCACCTTATTCTCAAATATTCGCTATATTTTCTCCTCTCTACCCAATAACAATAGTCATAAACAGGAATGAGACGCAGAAAGAAATGAAACGATAGCGAGGTAAAGTCCTACGAACTCAAATAAATAAAAATGACATAAAACTTAATTTAAAATAAAACGATAAAGAAGACACGTCACACCCTGAGCTCAGGAAATGCATTAAAGGGACTCTTGTTCTTTAATAAAATTTAGACTAAAAATATATAAAATAGTTGTTGTCCACTTATATGGATGCCAAACATGTTACCTTATTTGAAGAGAGGAGAAAAGGTTACGCGTATTTGAAAATAAAATGCTTAGGAAAATTTTTGAGCCAAAGAGAGACGAACATACTACTTAATGGAGATAACTACATAACAATAAAGTACGTAATCTTTATAACAACTAAGTTTCCTAGAATGCAAAGGGCATGTCATGTGTTACGAATGATGAATGAAAGAGGTGCGGGAACCAGTGGAAAGCGCCTTGTTGGTAATGAGTTAATATGTTAATGTACGCCTAATCATCAAGGTCCATTACAAATACTAATATGGTTAATAACAGCATCTTTTTTCACTTTATGTACATCTCTCTATGGGTAATTTATTAGCGTCCCATCCTCTCGTGATACACTGTTTTCTATACAAATCCTCTGGCAATTCATTATAGATTTTCACTATTACCATTGTTCAATAGCAAGAAATTATCAAGCAAGGTGGAAGATCTAGAAGACGTTGGGCTGATGCATTATGAAGTCGTAACGGGCAATTGCCTAATCCCTGGAGTGATGATGATGACCATTGTTCAATTAAGCATGGTCTTTGTACCTTATATAAATATGCTACAAAGAACATGCTTATATACAAGATGTAACATGACTTCATCGACAAACTTTTAGGAACAATAGGTCATGCAGAGATGCTCGCTTTTTTTAAACGAAAATTCTACTCCCAAAACAACGTTTAAGAGTTCTGCGCATTGGACAAAGTGGTTACTAGTAAGGTTTGAACTTTGAATAAAAATTGTACACAGAATATATTTTATTAAAGTGCATGTTTTGACGTTTACAGTGTATATTCAAACAGTAGCCCGTGCCTCGTTGATAACGTCGCAGCAATTACTGTCCAACTCTGTCGGGCATGACAGGATTCTCTTTTATGTGGTGAAGTATATTATTTCGGCCAATGAAATGAGATTCATACACTATTCTATTGACACCAGTAAATAAATAAATAAAATAAAATAAATTTAAAAAATAGGACCTGGATATATTACATTAGTGCACACCTTGACCAATGCCCATAAGTCGTAAACAACGTTTTTGTTAGCAGACTATCCTTAACACAAAAAAATCCTCTGTGTATAACCTATCGTTCCTAAGAGTTTGTCCTGTTGCACTACATACACTACTAAGCATCCATATGTATTTTGAATATATAGAACTATACCAATTACAGGCATGTTTACATCATCTATGTTGTTAACATATAGCACTAATGGCATCAATTGTTCTTTGATTGTCACACTAAAATGTATTGGTCAATTTCCACCTCTTCTGGTTGTCATCTTGAAGACACTGCTGACGATCCCATATTGCACACTCCTACAGAAGATGCTATATCGTTTAGTTTCTGTTAATGCAAGGACATCCTGAACTTTCTGAGATCCCTAATCTGCAAAGCACAACCTTAGTTAGCCGTGTCCGATTACCGTCATTATGAAGTTTGGTGTTATTACTCATGTTGATTTTTCAGTGTATCTTGCACCGATCATTGCTTATTATCCCTTTTGTCGTGTTTGCCCATATAGGCTACTATGAAATTTTTAAGTGTTATTCCCTTCCGATTTCCATTAAAGTGATTGTTAATATTATTTATTATAAACTAACCAGATCGGACTCGGTGGTCTTGGGGTTAAGTTTTCTGCCTCTGGCCCCGAGTGTCGCGGTTCGAATCCGGTCGTGCCAGATGTGTTTTTATGATGAAAAAATTCAAGGGACAAATCTTCTGGGAGGGACTTTCAGTCGTCAGTCCGGAAACTGAAGACTTTCGGGCTCTTAAAAGAATCTCAAGTTTAAATTAGAGCCTCTGAGCAAAATTTAATCGGCCTTTTCCATCCAAGTAATATCATACTTATCTACTATAAATCTCTTTGAGGCGATGTACTAACCACGTGTCACTTACTGATATCTGTAGGTAAATAAGCTTAAGTAAATTAGCTTGTTAAGTAATTCCCGATAGAGAGTACCCTTGTCCACACGTGGGGAGGTACGGGTATAGACTAGACTATAAACTAACTAGCACACGAATTCGCACTCGAACTCAGAGAGGGAAAACCTTACATCCCTTATCTACCCCTGTGAAGTAATGTACCCCTAACATTTGCTACATGGGCAGTGTCGAATGTTCATTATTATGCCATTATATGTTTTTGTTAAGGTTTCTGAATGCAGGTAAACTATCAGATTGACCATACTTGAAAAAATTGAGAAAAATATAGCTCTAATCCCCAAAATGTTCTAATGTTGGTACCGAAACTCGATATATATCATTGAAATTAAATGAAGAAGGCATCATCCATAAATCAGCGAAATCCGACCACTAGAAGTAGTAAATTAGGCCTTCCTGAAAGCCGAAATTTAAAAATAGCTGCTGTGGTCGCCATGTTTGTTTTCTCGCAATGAAACTGGATACATATGATTTAATTAATAAAAGAAAAAGGCATGCCATAAAAATCGACTTGCTGTTGAATTCGCTTAGTTTATGCAGTTTCAGCCTGAAATGTATATATTTTTATTCAGTGCCCTTTGTGTTTAAGGAACACAAATTATGTAAGTAGAAAAGTATGTTTTATGAAATGTACGTAATAAATTTGTGAATAAAATGCATGATGACATAATCCAGAAAAAAGTACCAAATTCTTTATTTAATTGCCAAATCGTGGATTACGCAGTGCAATTATCAATTATTTAATGAAGGAAGTGAAGTATCGAGTAATCTTATAATTACCGGGAAGGTTTTTGCAGAATTTCTTCCGCGCACGCTCTGAAGTCAGCTAGGAGATTGTCGCGCTGGAGTAAATTAAGAAGAAAGTTTGTTTTAGATCAGAGAAAGTCATTGTTTCATGGGACGAACCATCTCCGTACTCAGATCACTTCCTTCTTTCAATGCAAGAAACTAGAAAGCAAACCTCTAACTTCTGCTTTTTCTATTTCCTCATTAAACGCTACTTAACAATCCAATTTTCCACAAACCTGCATTAATCTATATTGATCACATTTTAAATAAATATACCGGTATCATTAAAAAAGTCCGTCACGCAGATACTGCTTAAACCAAACGAATTCCTAACCAAGTAGAATCTATTATTCCATTTGGCTAATTTACAGAATGTGTCAATCTATTATTAATAAAATTATATGTATTCAGTTTCGTTTCGGGAAAACAAACATGGCTGCCACTAGATCAATTTTTAAAAAATCGGCTTTCAGGTAAATACCATTCTAATAGTCGGATTTCGCAATTTTTAATTACCTTCCTTGTTTATTCCAAAGGTATATACCGAGTTTCGACCTTACTTATCTTAATTGATTGTTATATGCCCAGTTTGGATCCGAAATAAAAATTGCGACCGCTGGAGCGTTAAAAAAATACTCACATGCGCGCATAACAAACACACGCACATACACACACACATATACACACATATTTAATTCCATTATAATGTTCTATGTCTACTAATTAGGATAGGTAAGAATTTGTAAAAGTTTTTTTTTTCAAAAAATATTTTAATGAGAAGAACCTCAATAGCAACACTCCTTCGGAATCGCTAATAAGTTTTCGCCGACTGAGTTAGGACTTGCTATAGTGTTTGAGACTCGTATTGGGGAGGATACTATTAGAAGAAGTCAGAGTCAAATTAATGTATTCAGAAATACAGGTACAGTAAAAATAGTTCCTTCCATACGGGTTCAACGGTGTCAGTGAGTTTGTTAGTGACGTAAAAACCCGATAAATGTCTTGGCCTCGTTATCAATTTCGGTCCAAGTGATCTATTTTCGTTGCTACAGAGTAAGGTTGCTAAGGCCTATGTCCAACTCCCAATGTGGAGATAGAATAAAAATGCGTGTAAAAATCAATTAATTATTGAATAATCTGAAAATATAGAAAATAAAAAAAATGTGAATACAGAATTTTCCAAGAAAGCGTCATAATATATTTATACAAAATCAAATATTCATCATCTTTATCCTCTTATCGTGTCGTCCTTTCGGAAGGTCGATTCCAAATATACCTCCAACCATCTCTATCTTCCCATGCTTTCCTTCTTCTTAGTTCTTCCCAGTCGTATCCTCTTTCTTCTAAGTTTTTCTTCACTTAATTAATATATCTTTCTCGCAGTCTACCTCGTGATTGTTTTCCTTGTATCTTTAGATTTAACAGTCTTTGTGGTAGTCTTTCCTTTTCCATTCTTTTTAAATGTCCAAACCATTTTAGTCTATTTTTTTCTATGTATGTTGTTAATTTTTCTACATTTAATATCTCCCTGATTTTGTCGTTACTTATTCTCTCCCCCCCCTTGTTTTATGTGCCATTTCACGTAAGAATTCATTTCTGTAGCTTGGATTCTGCTCAATTTCTTCTGTGTACATGTCCAAGTCTCAGATGCATATATTAGAACTGGATTGAAATAAAAGACTAAATAATGTACTATTATATTAAAATACTTCCTGTCACAGTGTTTCCAAACATAATGAAATTAATAAATAGTATTTAACTAATTAATTAACTCACTGGCATTATCGAACCCGGTGGAAGGCTATATTGCCGGCCGGACAAAACTCTTCATAAACTACTATCTTGAGCTAATATTTTCCACGTATTCCCTGTATAATTGGCGCCTCTAAAATCATGGTTAATGTTATTCTCCTACCTCATCCGGTCCTTCGGATTTTTCACAAGCCTATGGGTTTTGCTATAAGATGTTTTCATGTCCCTCTTTCATTCCCGTTTCATCTCACATGACATGCCAATCGGAGTCTAAGAGACTTAACTCCTTCATATTATAGCCTGCTTGATCACACATAAATATCATATACTCTATTATTAATTTTTTATAAGATGTTTTCGTGTCCCTCCTTCATTCCCGTTTCATCTCACATGACATGCCAATCGGAGTCTAAGAGACTTAACTCCTTCATATTATAGCCTGCTTGATCACACATAAATATCATATACTCTATTATTAATTTTTTATAAGATGTTTTTGTGTCCCTCCTTCATTCCCGTTTCATCTCACATGACATGTCAATCGGAGTCTAAGAGACTTAACTCCTTCATATTATAGCCTGCTTGATCACACATAAATATCATATACCCTATTATTAATGAATATTCTCCAGTCACCTTCCATTCGTCTGCCTTTCCTCCAAAAGGGTTCCTAAGCTCTTTATTCTCAAACACTCCCACATTTCTTAAAGTAAGAGAGTTTTGCATCCATATAGTATTAATTTTAGTTTACTTTTTTTGAAGGAATTTGGAATAGCAGTTCCTATTTCGTATAATAGCATATGTTATCCAGAAATACAATTATGCCTACAAAAATTCCTTCAGTTGCATTTAAAATTGCATGTTGTATTATTTAACGATGCTCTTTAACAGCTAGGGTCATTATTGTTTTAATTCATATCTGCGCGTAAATGTATCGACAAGTTTTGCCAGAGGCTTCTTTTTCCAGGTTTGAAGTTTTTTAAGTGCAGTAAATCTAAAATATGGGCCCACGGATTTACTTACCTTCCAATGGAACCTATGATCAGGAATTTTACGTCCTGAAAAATTCATCAAAATTAGCGGGTCGGGTTTTGAATCCGCTAATCTTGAAACCAGAGGTGAGTGTTCTAAACACTAGTTCGTCAGTACCGATTCATTTTAAAATGAACTTAAGAACAGCTACAGAGTATCGTTATATTCTACAGCTAATAAAATCTAGGTAATGACATTGCCTCGAACGAGACGGGCCCGAGATTGATTCCAAGTCGGAACAAATTTCTTGTGCGAGACTTCTCGGATTTTTTCCTCGCCTATATGGCAAATGGCGCATATAGTCCCCGAACACCAATTGGTCTTTATAATCATATCACATTCGCCTTGTTAGCATCTTTTAAAAGAAATCTAAATTTATATTTTCTCTAACCTTGGCTTTATCAATACTCCGTGTGTAAGGTACGTATTAATTTATAGATGTTTCTCGTTTAATTTTTCTTATTATTATTATTATTATTATTATTATTATTATTATTATTATTATTATTATTATTATTATATGGAAATTAATACGAATGCTTAACAATATCAAAAGAACCAGTAAGATGCAAATTTGAAGAAAGAAAAGAAAAATTATAGAACAAGAATCAGAATTTAATTATCTAGATGCATTACTAACAAACACTAAAAATTTAATAAAAGAAGTAAAGAAACAGCTGATAAAACAGCATAAATATCAGGATACTGGTTAAGTGAAAGAGAAGGCCTTATGGCCTTAAACTGTTAGAATTAAATAAATTATTATTATTATTATTATTATTATTATTATTATTATTATTATTATTATTATTATTATTATTATTATTATTATTATTAGGGTACCAGGGGGCTATTTTACGCATGGGACTTTTTCACGCACTGATAGTGTCATTGACTCTGACAGCTATACCTTGGTCTATTGAAGGTCGAAGTAGGTATTTATAAAAATCCCGTTTTGTCACCCCTTCAGTAGTGAAAATATTTTTTTTTGTGAATAGAACCGTTTTTCCGAGAAAAATTCTTTTGTTGTGCGAGGTAAACCGTATTCCGTCTTCTTACCTGTTTGAATAACATTACAGTCTCAATTATTAAGCTATAACATTCGCATTTGAAATTATTTTAGCTTTAAAATAGAGCTGCATGTAGGTTATGGTCTTAGAATATTAATTTAAAAACAGCAGAGAGTGATATTTAAGTGACTTGAGCATAATAAACATTTTATTAATGTATTGTAATATGGGGCTACTTCGCGCACCGATGATGGGGCTATTTTACGCACTAAATTAAGGCACATTTTGTATAAAAATTGAGTTACTAACACATTACGTTAATTAAAATTAGTAGAAGTAGTATGTGCCCCTCGTAGCTGAGCGTCGTAAGGCATTATGCTTCGTTGTTAAGCGGTTCCAATCCCCACGAAAAAAAAAAAGCTATTGGATTTTCGGTCAGTGTGGGTCCAGTGCCCACCCAGCATCTTTACAAATGTGGGTAGCTACAATTAGTAGCGGTTGCAGATTGAGAAAACCAGCTTTGGCGACTGGGGTGCCTGACATGCTGACCATATGTGACACCTGGCAGGATTATCGTTCTTCTCTATGATTAACACATGTGGATATGAACCCAGCAGTCGGCTGGTAGGCTAAGGGTCATCTAGGCTCTCCATGCAATGGAGGAGGAGAAAATGTAAATTAGTAGCCGTAATATTTCATTCACAGACGCTCTTTAACAATTCTGGTCATTAGCGTGAAGTTCAAAACTGGGCACCAATGGGCCGGTAAAGTTTGCTCTTATGCCTCTCATTTAAGGCTTGAGGTTCTTTTACTTGTGAATCTACGACAACGGACCAACAATAAATTTACATCCCTTACAAAAAATAATAAACGAATAAATAAACTTGACTGCAGAGCTAAACGCCAGCCTAAGCGGACTTCGAAACATTTGATGTCCGACTCGAATGTGGAAATAACAGCTAAAAGGGCGCTAAAACTGTAGTCTGTTGGTGAAATGAGTAGAGAAGTCTTCCAGTTTTCCGATTAGATATTATTCTCACTTGAAGATCAAGAGCGAAATGAGTAATGCCACGTGATCTGTTCTCCCTCCTGCACTTCCTTCCGCGGCCTCATTGACTGTGATTTTTGCCTTCCTCCTGTGTAGATGGCCTTTTTCAAACAGCTTCTATACAGGTTCTACGGACAGACTCCGTTGCCTCCAAATAACGAGACGGATGAAGGATGCGTCATGCTCTTTTGTGAACCGAGATACTTCTCTGAGAAGTCTTTAAGAATGGGAGAGTGGATCAGCTGTCAATAAATGTATGAATTCGTTCCACGAACTGTGTGTGGGTGCAGTTGGGAAGAAATAATTTGCGTGTGATAATTGTTTATGATGATAAGTTTAGTGCGCGAAGTAGCCCCTCTACATGCGTGGATTAGCCCCACTGTGTTTACATAAGGTGTATAGTACAGACAATTTTATAAGTTTTTTTTATTCAGTGTTATACTAGTATTTAAGGATGATTAATATTATATTATATAGGTAAGTAAATAAGCTTTAATTATAGAGTAATTAAACATATCAATTTTTTAAAAGATAATTATAATACTGATTTAAATTTGAAATTCGCAAAATAGCCCCACCCTACCCTATTATTATTATTTATTATTATTATTATTATTATTATTATTATTATTATTATTATTATTATTATTATTATACAATACAATGACAGTGCCTATTATTACTTATGAATCCGAAACATGGACAGTGACAACACAACAATCTGCCAGAATACAAGCGGTTGAAATGAGATTCCTCAGACCAATAGCAGGATATCGAAGAACAGACAAAAAACATAACACAGAAATAAGACAACAACTAAAAGTAGAGGAATTAAACACAACAATAGAGAAATACAGAACAAACTGGAAAGAACACTTGGCAAGGATGACTGAGAATAGAATACCAAAAGCAGCACACAGCTATTCACCACGAGGAAGAAGAAGTTTGGGAAGACCAAAGAAAAGATGGAAAGAGCAGCAATTTGGATCCGGAACAGGCTAGTAAATAAGCCTAAACCGTGAAGAAGAAAAACATTATTATTATTATTATTATTATTATTATTATTATTATTATTATTATTATTATTATTATGAATATAGGCATATGAGTGGATGTCTTATCTTAAATGCTCTGAGGTGGCTCTGCAGTTAAACTGATCGCTCGTCTGCGAGAACCTCCATGTTCTTGTGTGTTCAAAAAAATATACTCGTATGTGACAAAGAGTTTAATCGTCCTGTCCCTACAAGTCATATTACTGTAAGGTCCAGGTGGCATGGGACTCGTAAAAGAACTGAAAGGAAAAATTTAAAGTAAAAATAAATTCGAATGCGTGAATAATAAATAATTTTGTAGTCCCATTCGAAACAATCCATGAATGGGCCAAAGGCCTAAGGCAGGAATATGTAGACCTAGATGTACTTCCAAGAATTGATTGAAACTAGTATTTACCCGATAAATCAATACAAAACATTGAATTTCTGCTAGAAATGTCCCACTGTTTCACTTATTTTTAAAAGAAACCGTGTTGTAGCATTAAAGTAGCACACCAATTCATTACATAACACCGCAAGGAAAAGCAAGCTTGCCAATGTACGAAATACATCTGAAATATTTATATAAGGTTTCCGTCCCTCTCACGTAATAATATTTGAGTCTTCAAAGCTTCAACTAACTGAGGTAAGAAGTTCGACGTTACTCCCACTCCAAAGGTGACGCATTTAAATTCCTACCAATCAATTATAGTGATCAAACGAATGCCAGATTTTATTGTAATTTGCATTCCATTTTTCTAACATTAGGGAGTGATTTATTATTAATATTATTATTATTATGCTAGATTTTATTATACTATATTATTATTATTATTATTATTATTATTATTATTATTATTATTATTATTATTATTATTATTATTATTATTAAATTCAACAATGGAGAAGAACTAAAACCTAGTATTGAATGCACTTATTAAGGAACAAAATTAGACCATTCAGGCGATAACACAGTGGAAATCAAAAATAGAATCGCACAAACAAAACAAGCAATAAATGCTTTAAACTCTGTTTGGTGGAGCAAAAATATTACAAAAAATAGAAAATTACAAATATATCAAACCATAATTCAGAGCATTTTAACATATAGTGCTGAAGTCTGGCAAATTCCTACCAGGGAAATGGATGTTTTAAGAAGATCAGCTGGAAAATCTAGAATGGATAGAATACGAAATAAAGAAATAAGGGAAATTATGGGTGTACAAGAGGAGCCGGACATCATAGAAAAGAAAAGATTGCAGTGGTATGGTCATGTCAAACGAATGCCAGAGCAAAGATTGCCAAAAATTGTTATGGAATGGATCCCAATGGAAAGGAGGAAGAGAGGAAGACCGAAGAAAACTTGGATAGAAGGGGTACAAGCAGCTATGAATATCAGAGGAATGGAGGAAGATCAATGGGTGGATAGAGAGGAATGGCGTTTGGTTTCCGGAAGACGGCGGTAGCTGCCATGATACCGGATGATGATAATGATGATGATGATGATTATTATTATTATTATTATTATTATTATTATTATTATTATTATTATTATTATTATTATTATTATTATTATTATTATTATTATATTAGTATATCATTATACATAAAACAAGGAAGGATACAAGATTGAAGTTCTACAAAACATGGCAGTAACTGGTACTTTTATACGGTAGTGAGTCCTGGGTAACAAATAAGAGGAGTTCAAGTAGAATACAAAGAGCAGAAATGACCTTTCTAAGAAGGACTAAAGGATGCACAAAATTGGACCACATAAGAAGTGAAGAAATAAGAAGGGAATTAGAAATATATTCAATAAATGATAGGATTCAACAACACTGCGTCGGCTGGGAACAGCATGTTAAGAGATTGGAAGAAACAAGATTGTCCAAGATAGCATATCATTATAAACCAAAAGGATTAAGGGATGTAGGAAGACCTAGGAAGAGATAGAAGGAAACATCGTGAATTCGGAACAGGCGAATATTGCCTATACCTTGAAGTGAAGATGATGATGAATTCCTTGAAGTAGTCCCCGTCCGGAGAACTTAGGGGGACTATTTTACCTCCGGAAAATTTTAGCCCAGTAGAACCCATTTCGTGTTTCTTGACGGTTGTATTTTTACGGCGAAAGATCGTCATTCTTTCGACCAAGGTACTTTTTCATCTGGCTTATCGCCCTCGACCTGTCTAACTTGGATAACCCTTTCAGCAGCAATGCTACCTCCGGCATAGCTCTAGATGGGCATGGAAGCTTCTTGAAGGAAGGCCAGAGGGAAAACGTCTAGTTGTTAGACCAAAATTGAGGTAGAAGAATAAAATTAACAGTGATAAAAGGGAAGTAGATTATACAGAGGATGATTTGAAAACATTAGCTCAGGATAGGGATGTATGGAGAGCTTATGTCCGAGCGGCCATGAACCTAATCTCATATTGTTTATTAATTTATTATCAAACTGAAAAGTCTTATAACGATGGAATATTAACTGCTCTATCAAATTGAATTGGGGATGTTACCTTAGTGACGGATTCGATAATGCCAGTGACTTAGAGTTAGTTTTTTTTAATTAGAAATATTCCACAATACAGTGTTTCTCCTTCAACCCAAAGTGATTTGTCGCCAGAGGTTCCTGTCTAAAGCATCTTCTTCTCTCAAATATACTTTTCTTCACCCCATCGATCCAACGTTCTCTAAGTTTTGCCTCATCCACTTCTTCCATTAGCTTTCCAATTAAGGATCTTCTTTGGTATTAGAGAGGGGTTGTTAGTCCTCCATCGGGCGCCTCCCCAGGTTGTGGATAGGGGAATGCTTCCCAGATATGGGTGGTATCGGGCAATTGAAATACCCGAGGCGAACCAAAACTAACAGCTACTGCCTTGTAGTCAGTGTTGATTCATAAAGGCTAGAGGAAGACAATCTTGATTACAAATTACCTGGTCCTCCAGAGTGAGAGTTGTAGCAATGGGTCAGCTCCTCATTCTACTGAAAAATATACAATACTACAAAACCTAAAGAGAAGAATGCTAGAGTTAGTTATTATTATTATTATTACGTATAGCGGTAGTGCTTTTCACAGACTACATGAGTTCCTACATAGAAGTTACATTAGACATTACTGGGAATCGATATATCCTGTAGAACCGTCTCCTCAATTTCTCAAAACATTAATCAATTGTAGATCTTTCGGAACTAGTCTCACCATCAACAGTCCTACATTCTGCCGAAAGATCTACAGTTGATTAATATTTTTAAAAGTTGAGACTGACCTACAAATTACTTACTTACTTACTCACTGGCACTGTCGAACCCGTAGGTTCATAGCCGCGCGGACGTAAGCTCTCCATACATCCCTATCCTGAGCTAATGCTTTCCAATCATTCCCTGTATAATCTCCTTTCCTCAAATCATAGTTAATGTTATTCTCCCATCTCATTCTTGGTCTACCAACTAAACGTTTTCCCTCTGGTTTTCCTACAAGAAAACCTACAAAGTACATAATTTTATATTATAATTTTAATATTGTGACGAACATCTCAACTGAGTTTAATTACGAATTTTATTAATGTTTATTGCCCGTATAATTCATCTCCATCAAATCATCGTTATTATTATTCTCTCACCTCATTCTTGGTCTACCTACTAAGCGTTTTATATCTAGTCTTTTCTACTAGATGTTTCCATGGCCCTCTGTCATTCTCCATTTGTGCCACCAGCCCTACTCATCACAACCTACGAGTCTTTGTTATTCTTGTTACATCTGGTTTCCCATGAAGGCCAAGTAGCTCTTTGTTATGTAGTCTTCTCCGTTCGCCTGTGTTCGTCTTTTTTGATCCAAACATTTACAAAGAACTTTATTCTGAAATAATTGTATTTTTTTTCCTCATCCCTTGAAGTATGGCACCATATTTTGCATCCATGTAATATACCTGGAAGAATAACTGTTTTGCATATTTTCAGTTTAACGTTTTTCGAGTTAAGTTTGGATGATAAGAGTCCCTGTAATTCACATTTCCATATTTTAGCCAATTATTTCTGAAGTTCATTCCTGATTTGTTAACGATCAAAAATATTTTACCATAGTGATATATTTTAGGAGCACTTTTATTTTCTCTTATATATATATATATATATATATATATATTTCAGGATTGTTTCTGTTATTCACGCAGGTATCCTCAACCAATATATATATATTTTTTTTTCTTTCGCACTTCCCATACTTTATATATATATGAACATGAAAAGAAAAATAAATGCCTGAGTCGGGATTTGAACCGAGTTTCTATACTTTGTACGTTTAGCGCTCTAACCCTCTGAGCTACTTTTTTTTTATTAAGAGCCCCACCACCATCCCCCTGGGTTTCCCCGGGCTTAATGCCCATATCCCCAGGTCTGCTCTTGTCCCTAATTACTCTCTGCAGTTTTTATTATGTTCATTCTCTGGACACAAGTTTCGGGTGTTTGTTCTTAATACTACTTATATACAGTTATTTTTACATATGAATCCTTAAGCTACACAAACATTTATTTTTCTTATATATATATATATATATATATTATTCTCAATTTACATGAGAGGATGCAGGATATCGTTCCAACCGCCATCTAGTGGCCACTATAACAAGTAAGCATATTTAAAGATAATATTTACTTTATAGCAGTAACGCCTGTATATTTAGATATTATAACTATATTTTTTGTTATAACTATATATATTTCACTTTTGACATGGAGGCGCGTTCAGATTTTGACACTTGAGGAGAGCCCAATAGAAACAGTTAGAAAGAGTTCGAAAGTCATAAAGAAACAATGTAGGTAAGTATAAAATAAAATCAGTGATAAAATCGCATAATTCAGTCGGTATGTAAAGTTGTGACAATTCGCATAACATGACCTAGTAATCGTTGCTCAAGGATCTTGGAGTTCCCACGGCCTGCGACGGTGAAATTATGTCCTAATAACAGGTCCAGGTCCACTAATGGAGCTCTGAGATGTGCTTATTTGGAAACTGTGTTGTTTTTATTTTAAATGAACGCTCTCCTATAAACACTGGTCAGAGATGATGGCAGCCTTTTGTCTTTGTGGATAGCCGTGCACATTTAATAATGGTTTAGACAATGATATTCTCAGATCTCAAGTCAGGGAATATTATTTCGCTTTCTAGGCCAGACGTGTCAATGAATGAATTTCAAGGTCAAATCTCACAACTTTTACTCCATCGCAGACGTTGTATTCTGCTGAGTGTAGTGCTTGAGGTCTTGGTTACTTAGGCAATTAATGATAACATAAACCGATAGTCACGATTTTGAAGCTCGTTATAAGATGGATTTCTACAGAAAAAAAAATCTTTGAATGAAAGATTGATTGAGGGAATTATGAATTTGATGAAGTTCAGGGGAGTGCAGGATGGTGACTAGAAAGGTAGAGATGAATGGAGGAAGATAATCAAAACTTAATATTGGGCACAGGAAGATGTATACTTTAAAACCTGTTTAATAATAATAATTATTATAATTATAATAACAATAATAGATAGATAGATAGATCATCGGTTGATTAATGTCTTTGACATCGTCCGATTTCTAATAGCCAATTTTGTCGGTCTATTCAATCTCCTGGTTGTAGATGTTTCTCCTTCAGGTATAAATATATTCCCTGACTTCAGGAGGTTTTAGGTCTTCCTCTGCCTCGTCTTCCCTCAGGTTTGCATTCCAAAATACATTTTGGTAACCGATCCTCTTCCATTCGCTGGACATGTCCGTACCATCTTAATTGCTGAGTTTTAATATATATATATATATATATATATATATATATATATATATATATATTATTTAATCTAAAATAGTGTCTTCAATCTTCATTTTCTCCCTTATAACTGAGTTTCTAATTTTTTCTCGTCTTGAAATTCTTGCTGCCCTTCGTATAAAATATTAATAATAATAATAATAATAATAATAATAGGCATAATAACAATAATAATAATAATAATAATAATAATAATAATAATAATAACAATAATGAAGGAAATAGTTGTCTAGTAGTAAATTTATATTGGAAATTCTATTTTGGAACAAGTCAATTCTTTTTTTCATGTTTAGGCTACAACTTGACATAATCATCTTCAAAGTAGCATTACAGCCTTAAAGGTCTTCGTCTTCCTTAGGATTTCCCGCCAGGTTGACCTCAACTGTTGCTAATTTCACCAGTATCTGATGGCCAACTTCCTTCTCCTACAATCCATCTATTTCTTGGTATTTTAACCATTTGTTTTCCTTCTGGTTTTTTAACATTGTTATTAACAATACGTATTATCAGTTTTCATTCTCAGCACGTGTTTTAATTTAGCTGTTTTAATTGTACCATATCCACCGCTGTGGTCTCGAGGTAGTGTGCTGCCTGTCACGCAGCGGGCCCGGGTTCGATTCACGGTCGGGACAGGCTCCTGGGTGAGGTTTTTTCCGGATTTTTCCTCACCTGTAAGACATATCAGGAAGCTTAGGGCTCAACGGTCCCCGAAAATCATCCGGCTATCATCATCACCGTTATCATTATCATCATCATCCTTCATCGGTGTGGAAAGCACCAGGAAGCTACCACACCTATAATTTCCTAGTAAAGCTGCAAAGCATAGCATGAAAATGTTATAATTGCAGTGAAAGACCTGCCCTCGGGCAGAATTACTATGGATGGATGGGATTGTACCATTTAAAATATCACGGCAAAAAAAATTAAAATTCATAATTTTAATAATGCCCCTAGTAGATAGGAAAGAGAGAATCTCGTTGTTCCATTCTTTTGCGTCATTAATTAGTTGATGAGAAATTTGGGTACCTTTAAGAGAGTCTTAATTTTTAACTACAGAGAGAGTACAAATCCGCCAGGTTAAAAATGTGGAAAGTATTGGCAAGACTCAACTCATGCACGGCAGCGTGGCATAAAATCTCTGGAATGGAGAACTAAAACGTCTAACAACTATAGAAATTTTAATTGTTTAGAATTACTGATGGATAGTCTCTCTTAGACCGTAAGGCACATTATTAGATTGTTGAAGAATCAAACTCAATTTCCATTCATGAACAGCTCACCACTTACAGACATAATTAGCTCTTACATGTCCTGATTGATTCGACAATTCCTCGGGTATATACCTAGAGGGAAAATATGTTTGGGTTGATCCTTTAAGACGTGTGAAGGAAATGCAACAGGTCACATGGCCTACTACTTCACTTGTATGATGATGACGATTAAGGTTGCAATCGTATTCAGACGATTTCCGGTTCAAATACCGGCCGGAATAACTGGCATTTTGTTTATTTTGATTTCCTGAGTCCTTGGGGCAAATGGTAAGTTAAATATTAGTTAGGCCTATGTAATAATTTATCGTTAATAACAATTAAATAAGAATTAAATTCGTTAATCGCTAGTAAATATATTACTAAATAGAATGAATAAAAAAGTTGGTAGTTACGTGGGTAAAAAAAAATGGAAAAAAAATAATGTTTCGTTTATATAATAGAGCAATCTACTGAACGTTTTGATATATGGGATATATATGTTACCAACTTGAAGGGAGGAAAAAAGATTACGAGTATTTGAGAATAAGTTAATAGGAAAATATTTGGGCCAAAAAGAGATGAACGTACAAGTGAATTGAGAAAACTACATAATAGTGAGCTACATGATATATAGGAAGCCAGATATAATAAGAACAGGTAAGTCCCATAGATTGTGATGGGCAGGACATGCGGCACTAATGGGGAATGAAAGACGTGCATGGAAGCTTCTTATAGGAAAACAAGAGGGAAAGCGTCCAGTTGGTAGACCAAGAATGAGGTGGGAGAATAACATTAAGTATGATTTGAGGGAAGTAGATTATACAGAGGATGATTGAAAAACGTTAGCTGAGGATAGGGATGTATGGAGAGCTTATGTCCGCGCTGCCATGAACCTACGGGTTCGATAGGGCCAGTGAGTTAGTTATCACTCATACCCTACACTAGCAGAAGTCCACCTATGTGATTGGCCCATGTGGAGACCAACAACCGGCATATAGAGCAAGGACCATAGATGCTTATAACATTGTGGAGAATGGAATGTTGTTAAATAACTTAATGTTTTTCTTAGTGTGATCCCACAACAGGCCCCGGAGGCCCTTGGGGTAGTAGGAGATTAGGGTTCCCACTTTTTCTAGACAATCGGCACTTTATGTCAGCCGGGTTGTCAGCCGTGCGTGACGGCCGCCTTTACCCCCAGAAAATGTTTTTCTAATTACATTATTATTAATATTTAGAAAATAGTGATTTTATTCTTAAATGGGGAATAAACATAGCCATAGAGCGGTTAAGGTAGGAAGCCGTGGCGCAGAGCTACGGGACTTGCGCTGGTTCGAGTCTCCATGGGGGAAGAAATTTTCTCATGGTATTTCGGCCAGTATGGGACCGGTGTCCACCCAGCATCGTGAGGCAATTGGGTAGCTACAATAAGTAGCGGCTCCAGGTTGAGGAACCAGCTATAACGGCTGGGGGACTCGACATGCTAACCACATGTCACCCCTACACTGGCTGTTGATCATCTACCTCAGTGATTGACACATGTGGATGTGAAGGGCCAGCAGCCGGCTGGTAAAAGGGCAACCGCTGAAAAGTGGAAAGACCCTCAATCGGAAGGGACAACTGCCATATTCAAGACATAACCAAATTTATTATAGATAGACGAAAATATTGGAAGGGTCATATAGAAAGAATGAAAGAACACCGGCTTGCAAAAAGAGCTAAAGAAGATAGACCAATGGACGGGAGAAGAACAAGAGGAAGACCTGTCAAGAGATGGATAGACAGTGAATGTACATCCAGTACGTCTTCCTCCGAGGAGTGATTTTGGAAATAAACAGGATGAAAATCCTACAAATTAAGTTTAAGAAGAAGAAGGGAATAAATATGTTAGTTTTATTCAGCTTGATTTTAATTTCGTTGAATGAAGGAATCAAACTAATTTAATAACGATTATTTGGTAAGTAGACTTGAGGGCAGAGGAATTTGATTGTCAAAGGTACAGTTAGATGGAGTAGGCGTAGTGTGTACGGGATAAGACGACCTCCAAATTCGCGACAGTCAACATGTTCATCGCAACAATAACCACTCTGCTCTCCTACGCCTCATCAAACATCATAGCGGTTCCTTGAACCAAGGTCGACTGCATCGTTTACGTCGACCAACCAGTTTCAATCGATATTCTCACAATGATTATTACATAATTGCCGATTTACATTTGCTAATATTTTAAACCTTAAACACAAGGATGGATGGATTTCTAACTCGAACTGCCTCATGCTCTTGTGGTTACAGCTTCTGACTATAATTCCGGTTTCGATTCCCGCTCTGATCACAGGAAATATTGCTTTAAGAGAATGGATGCAACATTATAAAGGTTAACTTAAAGAAATTGAAATGAGTTTCAACTTCAAGATATGAATTAGAATATAAATTTGATACTCCTGAGATAACAGAAGATGAAGGAAAAATAGCTTTGAAAGAGGCAAAAAATGGGAGAGCACCAGGACCAGGAGATATTCAGACCGAACTCCTAAAACATAGACCCTCTTACTAATAATCCATATATAACTTTTATACAAGGTTTATACACATCTCAGTTGAAAATTCTTACTAATAAACACTGTATTAGCTGTTCAGTGTAGAAGAGATGTACAACTTTACATGGGAATCGTTATACATGCATCCAGCCTTGTTTAAGGATTCTATAACTAGACAAAATGTCGGACATCAAGATCAACTGATTGTTTTCTTATGATATTGATGAAAGTTTCCTTAAATTTAACCCAAAATGCAACACTTTAACGACTGTTTGATGGTTGCACAGGGCATAAATAATATTAATAAAGCTCTGGGTAGGAAAATAAAGGCATCATAAAATGCCTTTCGTTACACTCATTCTCGATTAGGCCTAAAAATATTTTAAAATTGAACATTGAATCACAAAAGGATATGTTCTACAATAATTGCTGTAGACAAGATTTAACCTGAATGTAGTTTAAATGCTTCATAATATTATTTTAAGAAAACTTTCTTGCATCTTTAATACATAACACACACACCGGTATAAAAATGTAGTTTAAATGCTTCATAATATTATTTTAAGAAAACTTTCTTGCATCTTTAATACATAACACACACACCGGTATAAAAATGTATTTAAGTATAGAGGTACTATTATTATTGGTAGAAGCTACATGTTAACTTGGTAGTCTTGTGGTTAGAGCTTCTGACTGCGATTCGTGAGGTCGTAGGTTCGATTCCAGGTCGGACTATAGTGATTTTTTTTTTCGCTTGAAATGATATTTTGTTGTCAGTAACATTTCCTACTATTTTGAACGTTTTCTAACGCATCTTAAAACACTGCATATAATTCATAAGTAATGGGAAAAGCTTTTATTAGTTTCCAAGAATTGGTCGAAATTCTTGACGTTAGATGGCAGCACATTATCTGTGAAACCAATTCTGCGTTTTATTTGAAATTGCGTAAAGGGAAATGTATATAAATTAAAACACACTTATTTTTTCCGTACCTCCACAATTAGGAAATCTCTATTAATTCTTATCCATATTCATTTCTTACACAATTAATCACTAGTTGATGCTGTTTATTTTCTGTTACAAACTACGAGTAATATTGTTCTGACGTCATTATGATGACGAATATGTGACGTATTGTGTATAACTGCTGTTTTGTTATATAGCTCCGGCACAACGTTTATTAGTAAGGAAATTATACGTGATCTACATAAGGCTTATACATTGTATAATTAAACAACTGATGAAAGCCTGTATTAGAGATTTTTATTAGTAAGACCGAGAGGAGATATTGTAGTAATATTTTTAACAAAACTTTTTAATAAGATTAAAATTGGAGTCAGTATCCCAGAAGAATGGAACTATAATGGATTATAGGAATTTGGAAAAAGGAGATTGGAATGATAGAAATAAATGGAAACTGAAGACAGCAACCTACAAGTGGGGGAAAACCGAAGAAGAAGATAATGTTCCTGTGGTCGTCCATAGACTGGAATTTGGGTTAGATTTAGGTTTAAGGAATCTCTTGATGTTTCATCATCATTTGTTATCCATCCATCATATCATCCAAGTATTGTAACTCCCCCTTCCAAGCGCCCTAACGCCAGAAATGGGTTACCATTCAGCCAATTCCAGGAGAGAGTACCAGAAATGTTGTAAGACAACCTGGTGGCATTGGATAAAAACTTCTATTTGCTGTCACTGTTTTCATCTAACGGCAAAAAAATATTTTATTCTAAAAAAAATGGTATTTTAACATAAAATAGTTTCATATATTCCTAAACATTTTACCTTGTTTTTAGATAATGAAAAATTAAAGGATAATTGAAAAGATAAGTGCCTAACTCTCGATCACGAAAGTTCATGGTCTGTTAACGAAAATCCTCCAACGTCGCTATCCTCAGCTAATATTTTCCAATAATTCCCTTATAATTCACGACCCACAAATCATGGTTTACTATGTATTATTCTCCAATATCACCTTTGGCCTATATACTGGGCGCTTTCCTTCTAGATTTCCTACAAAAAGTTTCCATAAGTTCCTACAAGAAGTTAGGAAAGAAAGTTCGCCCATCCCAGCAATAGAAAAAATCCTGATCCTATCAGGACTCTGTCCCCGATGTTCCTGGCTTGAAACGTGCTGACACCCTATGGTGTGTCACACTACATTTTATATGATTATTAAGAATAATTAATACAATAAACCCATTAAAATTGATTGTATATTAAGTTAATATTAATGGGGCAATTTATTGTCTTCAGAAAAAAAATCATACTGTATATTAATTTTAACATACTGTATATTAATTTTAATTAATGGTACTAGTAGACGCAGAACTTTCTCCTGCTCCTTCTGCTGATGATGGGACTAGTCTCGAAAGATCTACAGAGTACTGACAGTTTACAAAATTGAGGATACGCAGCTACTAAGTTATCATTTTATATTATAATTTTAATCTTGTAATTATACCATACAAATTTAAACAACTATATAATTGAAGTTTTCACTGTCAAATAACTGATGATTCAGGACGTGGCGAAATCTCGTATTTTACACTATTTTATACAATAAATGATTTTTAATATTTTGTATCATGAAAAAGATATCCCTGAAAAAATTACTAGTTATAATAAAAGTTTAGGAATTATTAATTAAGTTATTAAACCATCCCTTGTACAAAAAAAACACCAGATTACGTTTATGTAACACTTTGGCTAGACCAGTGTTGACCTATGGTAGTGAAGCATGGACACTAAAAAGACAACATGAAAGCAGAATAACGGCTTGTGAAATGAGATTCATGCATAGAACAGCGGGTTACATCAGATGGGATCGGAAAAGGAACGCCGATATCTTAAAAGAATTGAAGACTACGCCAATTTTGGAATATATTAAACAGTACCAACTAAATTGGAAACACCATCTTGAAAGAATGAGTTCAAATCGGATCCCCAAAGCTGTTTATAATTATATACCAAGAGGACGAAGATCACTGGGCCGTCCTATGAAACGTTGGAGGGAAAATATTCTATAGGATCGTAACAGGCCTTGGCCTAATACTTGGAAGGAAGAAGAAGAAGAATATTTTGTATCTAATGGAATTTTCTCATAAGCTGTACGAGTCATATTTCCAATTTCGTATTTCTTCATTTGAAAACCTTTTTAATGAGAAAAGTGTATAACAACTAATTTACTGATTGTATCGAACCCGGATATTCATATTCGTACAGGTTATATAAGCTTTCCAATCAATCCCATCCTGAGCTAATATTTTGCAATTATTCTTAGTATAATATGTTCACCTTCCTCGAATTATGATTAATGTTATTCTCCCACATCATCTTCGGCCTTCTTACTGAAAGCATTCCCTCAGGTTTTCCTACAAGATCGACCTATTAACTGGAAGTTTTTCCCCGAGGTTTTCCTACAAAATCGACCTGCATACTGGAAGATTTCCCTCGTGTTTTCTTAAAAGATTGAGCAATTTATTGGAAGTTTCCCCTCAGATTTTCTTAGAAGGTCAGCCTATAGCCCTATACTGGAAACTTCCCTCAGGTTTTCCTATAAGATCGGCCTATATACTAGAAGCTTCCCTCAAACTTTCCCTACAAGATCGGTTTTCTTACAGGAAGCTTTCCCTTAGGTTTTCCCTACGAGAAGTTTTTATGTCTCTTTTAGTTTCCCATACGTATCACATGTCCTGCCCATCACAGTCCATCTTAATTGCAGCATAGGCTATTTATCATAAATACAATTTAGATCAATTTTATGGAGTCTTCTCCATTCACATTCGTCTCATTCTTTGGTCCAAAAATGTTTCTAAACAATTTATTCTCAAATATGCATAATCTTTTCTTCTGCCTTAAAGTAAGAGGTCATGTTATGGAACCATAGGCCTATAGTTTAACTGGTAGAATCGCTGTTCACATTATATAGATTTTTTTCTTGAGAGAGAGAGAAGTTGGGATGACACGAGTGTCCGTAATACATAATAGCACGCGTTTCTTGAGTTGAGACCAATGTTTTTTGTCTTAAACAGTTAAAATATAGGCTATAGAATGAGACACGTAATGTGTAATACTTTCATGAAAATATATCGTTAATAAATGTATTGTAGAAGTCCTCCATAAGTAATTAGCAGAATTACCACACTTGGAATGAGTCAGAATTAGCTGACACTAAAAACATTTTGAAAACACTGAACTGTTTGTCTCCCGTGAGAGTGCAATTATGAAATTTCGATTCATTCATCTTTCAAGGCGATGTGACTCACTATTATACATGCCACATATTTTTGACAAAGAGATTTTTACATTTCCTCGTCTTTACGATCACAGAGTATATTTCCAGCTCAAGATCTATACAGGATGTTTCGAAATTCGTATTACAAACCTCTAGAGATTGTAGAGGAGACTGTTATATAATAACATTTTGCAATAGGAATATTTGTCCGGAAACTTACCATTTTCATGCTGCAGGTGCAAGTGCCCATTAAGCATCTTAATCTCCCCCGTCTGCCGGAGATAAATCGATAGAATATCATGATTTTTAACTCAATTAATTACATTTACACAACCAAACGTTCACTGTTTTCGTGACAATGTCCAATGCTCAAAGGAAAAATAAAGAAACTCCACTTTATCATCATCATCATCTGCATTCATGGATTAGGTATGTTGACCCGTTCCGACTTCAGCCCATCTCTTTTCTAGGTCTGCCCACATCTCGGGTGCCTTTAGGTTTGTATTTTGTTATTTGTTTTGGATATCTATCTTCATTCATTCTGTCTATGTGTTGCTTCCATTTTTGTCTATATGTATCTATTTTATCAGTTATTGCAAATATTTCAAGTTCCTGTCTTATTTCTGTGTTCTTGATTCTGTCTTCCTTAGTGCACCCTTTAACAGATCTCAAAAATTTCATTTCTGCCGCCGTTATCCTACTTAGATCTTGTTTTTTATGTATCCAGGCTTCTGAACCATAGAGCAGTACCGGTACTGCCAACATTTTATAAAATTTCAATTGGGTCTCTCTTGTTGTTTTGTTATTTAGTGATCGTTTTATCGTACCACATATTCCCTGGAATTTTGCTATTTTATTATTTATATCATTATCATAATTAAATGAAATGTCACATCCTAGGTAATTGAGATGGTTCACCTGTTCTATGATTTTGTTTCCTATTACTATTTTCGATCTGATTTGATTTTTCCCTTGGAATGCCATTACCTCAGTTTTTTCTATGGATATTTTGAGATTATATTGTTCACATATATTATGTATTTTAAAAATACTCCACTTTATCACAGTAAGAATAAGACGGAGCAAGTGTACCCGAACACGATTCGCAGATACAACGAGCTTGGGGGACGCCACATTGGACCGCTGTTCTAGTGGATAAGTACTAACCACAATGTTAAGTACAGTACAGAAGTTTGGCTAGTTTAAGTGTAAACAAATATTCATACAGTGACAAAGTGTTTTTTTATTACTCCCTTGACATTAGACTTCGTCACGAAATCATTTGGGTTGACGTAAATGTAAATAGGCATAGGGTTTCACCTTCTTCTTTCTCTTCATCATCATCCCTCATACGGCACACTTTTCACTCCGTACAAGATCACATAAACGTACTCTTTTCCTACAGTCCTTTTGTACACAATACAAGAATACATCATATACGTAAAGTGGTCTGGCGAAGTGGTGCATAAATTGAAAATGGACCACATTAGTTTTCTTAATATTATAGTAAGTGTCTATCCACGCTACGATTCCTGTAAAATTAACTTTTTTGATTTCATGCTATAGTAGTTTCATAATTATTCCTTAAAATACAAATGGTAGGCCTATACCTTATTTTTACGAAGTTCAGAATGAATGAAGTTGTTCTCAAAAACATATTTTTAAAAGTTTACAAATCTTCGTCAATTCTGCTTAGTAAACACCGAAAATCACTATATGTGATTGTGTGTGTGTAAATTTGTCTTTTTTCGGAACCAAACTGGGCAAATATCACTCAGTTGAGAAAGTCAGGTCTAGTTCGTTAATTAGCAAAATCAGGATTTTAGGAGTGGGAGTTCACTAGAAGTGAACATTTTAAAAATGGCTCTAACGGCCACAATTTTCGACGTTTCGCAACCAAATCCAGCATATGCCGTTTAAATTCGCTTAGTTTGCGCAGTTCCTTGGTGATGTACTTTTTTTATTACCGGATTAAAATCCTTTTGTATGCGAGCCAAAAATATAGAATAAAGCAGGAATCGACAGCCATCAAAGAAACTTAACTCTGCTTTGCCGTAGGCTATAGTAATTAGTAGAACCCCGATGCTTATGCACTAAAATCTGTAAAAAATATATATTTATATGAACGTAACATTAAAAGTAATTTACTCAAGTAAGATATTCGAATGCAATAGATAATACAACTAAAGATAAAAATGTCTTCCTGAACCAGGCGTACTAACTAATTGTGGTACTCAGGCAATCCAGGAGCAGACGCAAATGTCTCTCTAATTGAAAACCCCGTACCGGTAACCCATTTCTCAAATTGAGAACAATTTGTGTCTACTCATTGATTGACTGAGTAGCACAATTGGTTAGTGCACCAGCACATACAACTAGAGTTCGTCATGAACTTACTTAGGTTTAGGTCGTTTGATCATGTTCCTATGAGATCTCAAGATGTGGTTGATCAGTCCATCCTAACTGTGGCCTTCCTATATCTCAACGTCATTTAGGTTGATACTGCAATGCTAATTTAGGAAAGCAATATCGGTCTATTCTTTGATAATTCTGAATTTCTTCTACTATATTTTATACTTTTAATATATTGCGTTATTTATGTTTCTTTTTGTCCATTTTTTAGGAGTAGATGTAAAAATCTCATCTCTGTTGCTTGCAATATTGACTTTATTTTGGAATATAATATCCAATTTTATAGGATTCACATTCCGTTTAGAGAGACTTTTTCTCTTAAGTTGTGCATATTTGTATGTGCTATAAATAAAAACAAAAAAAACTTCTTAACATAGAAAGATTATGCTAAAATACGTAATTCTTCTTCTTCTTCACTTCCTGGTTTAGGCAAGAGTTACCCGTTCCGTCTTCACTAATAGATCTAAGACCATCTCTTCCGAGGACGTCCGACATCTCTTCTTCCTCTTGGAAAATAATGGAAGATTTTATTTGGTAATCTACTTTCTTCCATTCTTTCTACATGTTCTTTCCATTGTATCTTGTTGTTAAATATCTTTTCTTTTATGGAGTAGATCTTCAGTTCTTCGCGGATATCCTCGTTTCTTATCTGGTCCATTCTAGTGCAGCCTTTTACTCTTCTTAAAAATTTCATCTCGGCTGCTTGGATGTTACTTTCTTGTTTGGTAGTGGTAATCCAAGATTCACTCCCATACAAAAGGACAGGGACAGCCATTGTTTTATAAATACGTAATTTATTACATAAATACAACTGAGGTAAACATATTTTGTCCGGCTGCACTATTGAACTGATTCTGACATACAATCAAGAAATCTTCACTTACACACAGTATTACGTCACATTTACAGATATGTCAATGCATGGTCTAATGACTGTACTTCCCCTAAACATGCGTGTTCAACTGAATTCATTTCAGATAAAATGTTGTGTTGTAATATGAGGAAAGTACGGTACTAAAAATAGTCCTAGAGAAATTATCAAAAATTTTACTTTATTTACGAGTACATAACCTCTGAGAAGTACTAATACAGGCACTATTTTGAACCCGTAGGTTCATGTCCGCGCGGACATAAGCTCTCCACACATCCGTATCCTGAGCTAATGTTTTCCAGTCATCCCCTGTATAACCTATTTCCCTCCAATCTTGTCAATGTTATTCTTCCATCTCACTATTGGTCTACCAACTGGGCGTTTTCCCTACGGTTTTCCTGCAACTGGTTTCCATGCACCTCTTTCATTCCCTATTCGTGCCATATGTCCTAACCATCTCAGACTACGAGACTTAACTGTTATTATGATATATATGGTTTCCTATAAAGATCGTGTAAATCACTGTTATGTAGTCTTTTCCATTCGCCTGCCAGTTTATCTCTCTTTGGTACAACATTTTCCCTAAGAACGTTGTTCTTAAATATTCGCAATATTTTCTCCTCCCTTAAAGTAAGACTCCTTGTTTCGCATCGATACAGTATAATATAACTGGGAGAATAACAGTTTTATATATTTTCAGTTTAACTTTTTTAAGAGAAGTTGGGACGACAAGAATCACTGTAATGCATAATAGTATGCACTTCCAGAATTAAGCCTATGTTTAAATTTCTTTATGCATCCCATTCCAATTTCTAATTATTATTGCTATGTATTTGAATTTAGCCACTAGTTCAAAATTTCCTTCATTTTTCATTAACTGTCCATTTCCATTATATTATGTATTTTTATGTGTGAACATATATTCAGTTCTATCAATGTTTACCACCAGTCCCAATTCCTTAGTGCTACTCAATGGAGTGTGTAGTATCTTATCGCTATCCCCAAATAATGCTACATTATCATAAGTAATGCCACGAGTGATTTCCAAATTATCGATAAATTCACGACTCACGAAGTGAGGAGTGAATTTATCTAGAGAATTTGGAAATCAAGAGTGGCATTTGTTAGGAATATTTAACGAATAAAATTAAGCTGTTTACTCACAGATCATTATTTAAATATTTATATATTTAATGTAAACGGCGATGTTTATAAATAAATGAGAAACGATTGTAACGCTTCATCTGCTTCTTTTGTTTAACACTGCAACCAGATCATACTATTTATTGCCAAAGGAACGCAATATTGTAAGAATGCTCTCTAGTGGAGAAAAAATGAAACACATCAAACTGTATATTAGTTCATTTCTGATGTCGTATGATGTAAATATGACAATTATATTTTTCTGGATTGTTACCTAGGAAAAAATACATGTAAGAAAGTGCAAACAGTGGTTTCTTTCTTTTTTTTTTTTTTGGTGGTATAATCAATTGCTACAAATGTTTTTATATTAACTCCCTCATGCGGCATGTGTTGACATTCATGCACTATATATACAATCTGGTAGCCGTATTTCTCACAGGCTCAGTCACTGCAAAATAATGGTCAGACCTGTTCAGAATATTAAAAAGGAGGAGCTTTCTTTAATATGGTAATTATAACACTGATAAATATTTCGTGAAACACGACTCTGATTGGTTGTAAAACAGAAATCATTGAAATGTGATTGGTCATTGACTCTCATTTGGGGCATGAGTTAAATTGTCAGCTTAAACTGACTTTTTTAAGACCATTGAGTTACAGGCCTTCTTCGTCCTCTAAAGTTTTCATGGCAAAACTAGTACAAAATTGAATAGTAGAGGAGATGTGCATCTCCGTGCTTTAACCCATTGTGCATTTTAGAAGTGTCTGAAAACTATTTGCCTACACATACCCTACTCTTTGTGCCATTTAGACACATTCTTATGAAGAACATGATTAATATATCTTTAGCAAACCCCTGAGCAGTAACGCCACTTTTGCTAGAATACTTGTGCTATTATTAATGCAGTTTTAGTATTAACAACTCTAGTACGTTTGGATCTGTTGAGTTTTAACTATTGATCTAACAGCGTACAACTGTTTTATTCCGTGAACAGCTATTACTTTGTATTAAAAATAGAACACACCTCTTTCAAGTATCACTCTCTTTGCAGTGCCTACTCTTGGTGCCATTTACACACATTTGTATAAGTCTAACTAGCTTTTTAGGAATTCCTAACTCAAGAAGGATACTATATAACTACTTCCTGTTAATTGAATCGTATGCATTTTTAATAATTGGCATGAACACCTCCTTAGAATGCCAAACAGTAGACTACCTCTGAAGCTATTCGACTAAAGACCCTCAGGGCGAAGAGACCCAGGACGACCTAAGAAGCGATCGAGGGACCAATTTCTCTCCTGAAGCGGAACAGGCCAATGACCTAATCCCTGACTGTTATTGATGATGATGCCTTTTTTTACCTACAATATCTAATTATGGGGAAGATGTTTTCTAAGCTCTCGACCTGGCATTTCGTCAAACACGAATAGAGGATTTACTTATAACACTGGTCAACATTATTTTTGTTTCATGAGTACTAATGGCTGTACTTAATGCAGTTTTTTATCGTGTTTTCAAATATGTATTCGGAATTTCTCCATCACCCACAGTTTTTTATTCCAATTTCAATTAATGGATTTAAATAATTATGTTTTTAATAAACGTTTTTTCGTCCATTTGTCCATTGTAAAATAAAACCAAATGAGCCAACTCAGGAGATTTCAGCTATGGAAAAGAGATATCAAGGCAAATGGAATCTTAATATGCTGGCCGATTATTGTTGGAACATCAAGAGGGATGCTCCACAGGCGAAATATAGCAGAAAATCGTCATTTATTACTTCCTAGGTAAGTCCGAATGTTCGAATATTGTGTATTATTATTATCGTATCATTATTGTTATTACCCTATAAAATGTTGTCTGTACATGACATTTACATTGCTACATTTATTGTATCTTTAACTGTTTATAATTAGTATAGTGTATATCTATATTTGTCGAATATTTATTTGTATTTGTGCTGGTTGAGTGGAAGAGAGGGCCTTATGGCCTTAACTCTGCCAGAATAAATAAAGTATTATTATTATTATTATTATTATTATTATTATTATTATTATTATTATTATTATTATTATTATTATTATTAGTTACGAATGTAGAAATATTAAAGAGTTTGAAATTATAAATGCCTGTCTTTCGGAAACCTTGCGTGATGGAGGAAAACCGATATCATATTTAAATTCAGTAGAAAAAATACTATCAGAATCACATATTTTTCTTTCTGAGACAAAAAGTTTCTTTTTTGTTGCTTTTTTAACCGCAAGACACTAAAATCCAGTGCCGAATTTATCATTAAAACTATACGGAAATAATGCAATTCGTGAATTGGTAGATTTGATAACCCTCACTATCTTCTGTCCGCCCCGCGTCCCGCCTCACTTCACTTAGCTCTTACACAAGCAGGGAGTCCATCTCCTCGGTTCAGTGGCTTGCCATTGCTGGATTCTGGCTTCAGTTTCTGTGCCGTACAGTTAAAAACGGCAGATTGTTTTTCGGACATAACTTTGGTACATCACAACGCTTCACTGGGAGAAATTTCAAGGCAGGTTTCAGCATGCAATGGTTGACACTTACTGTCTTAATTCAATAGGGAAATGCTTTAAGCCATGTGGCATGTGACGGTAAACCTTAGGAAGACGGTCTTGATCTTTTCACCGATGATTTGGTATTCCTTGGTTCCTATGTCCAGTTGGAGTATATTGGAGTGCCAATTTTGGAATTATAATTTTTTTTCCATTCTTCTCAGATGATTTTTCCAATTTTGTTGGCATCATTTAAACTTGGCACTCCATGTTTTTCTCTGATAATAGAGTTCCTTTTGTGATCCCGTCTAGTAATTACTAACAGTGACCTTAAAAAGCGCATTTGGCTTACTCTAAGATTATGAAAATGTATTTTATTTAAAATCCAAATTTCATTTCCGTATTTTAGAGCAGTTTTTGATTTGATGTTATGTAATCTTAGTTTGTATCTGCCCTCATCTTTTTACTAAAATGACTTTTTATTACCCCATTCATTTTATTATATTTTTTTTTTAAATTTTGAATCAATGTCACTCTTATGTTTTGCAAATATACTTCCTAAGTATGAGAAATTAGACACTTGTTCTAAAATGTTTCCATTAATCTCAATTTTCACCCGTTGTATTTTTTTTTCTCCACACTTTGCCATTGCTTTAGATTTTGAAATGGAAATTTTCATATTGTATTTGTTGGCAATTTTGAATAATTGATACGCTGCTATTTGTAAGCTGTTTTCGGAATCTGATATTAGTTGTTCATATAATATTTTTTAAACTATTTTTTTTTTTGCGCGATAGTGCGTTTTGTCGTACTAACAGCAATGGCGACCATCATTGAAAGTTCAACTTCCTATATTTCGGAGTTGCCAACCTAAATAATTATACTGTAATATTACATTTATACCCACGTGCGGGAAGTAAAACCACTGCCCTCTGTGTATACTACGTACATAGTATATACAAAAAATATCCAAAAGGTAGTGTTAATATACATTATACGAAACAAATCACTGCATTTTAAATGAACTGAACTTTATTCGAAACAATATAAAACAATACATACCGACTTGCGGCCATGTTATCAATAATATTGTTCTCAAGGCCTCCTGTTGTTTCAACTAATAAACATTGCCCACACTATTAGCGTTAGTTAATTGTTTATAATGAACGCAAATATTTCCAACAGAGATGTTATAACTGTACTATTATTTATTATTGTGAAAACACTATCGCGCAAAAATAATGTACAAGGCACATTTGTGAAGTGTTTTACAGAATCTCGGAAATTAAAAACCTCGCTATCGCTCAGTTTTTAAACATTTTCCTCACTTCTGTAAAAACCACTTCCCAACCTCCCATCGTAATATATTATATTTCTAGTTATCGGAATTCCACTATTTACTGTAGGCCTACTTTGAACAGGCTAACACCCGTTTAATCAATCTCAGCGTTTCTCCTTTATACTTTTAGGAAAGTCTGGAATTAATAAGGAACTGATAAAGTAAATATTAAAAAAAAATGCTTGTATGAGAATGAACCTGTCTCGATAAATGTTGAATGCTGTTGACAACCTTGTACAACCTGACTGATACTTGTATCCGTGTACATAAATATCCCATTTTGTCTGAATGATGGCAAGGTGCCATGTACTTCCAATGAGAATGGCTTCACACGTGTCTACATTAACCAAGGCGTCATTGACTGAAGAACTGCAAGAATATAGAAGCCTTACAATGTACATAGAATGACGTCAGGATTGGCAGATTATATGCATCTGGAACAATGTAGTGATGTCACAGCACTGTGAAAAACAGACTGATTTAATAATGGGCTGTCACAGTTCATTTACCTTGTGGTATATGTTTGCTAGAAGCAATTGACGTATGATACTCTTCTCGGGGATTTTATAATTATTTCTATGAAGTCACTCTCGCCATAATCTTTTAAGGGGAGTCGGCTGTCAACGGGAGTAAAAAATAATTCGTAATAAAGAAGACTATTATTAATATTTTAAAACAATAAATTAATTAGTCCACTAGCCCCAAGAAAATCGAGATTATTATTTTCAAAAAAAATTATCATCATCATCATTATCAGGTATCATGGCAGCTGCCGCAGTCTTCCGGAAACCAAACGTCATTCCTTTCTGTCCATCCATTGATTTTCCTCCAATCCTCTGATATTCATAGCTGCTTGTACCCCTTCTATCCAAGTTTTCTTCGGTCTCTCTCTTCTTCCTTTCTATTGGGATCAATTTCATAACAATTTTAGGCAATCATTTCTCTGGCATTCTTTTGACATGGCTATACCACTGAAATCTTTTCTTTTCTAAATGTCTATGATGTCCGGTTCCTCTTGTACACCCATAATTCCCCTAATTTCCTTATTTCGTATTCTATCCATTCTAGATTTTCCAGCTGATTTTCTTAAAACATCCATTTCTGTACTTAAAATTCTTTTCATTTCCCTGGTAGGAATTTGCCAGACTACTACACCATATGTTAAAATGCTCTGAAATATGGTTTGATATATTTGTAATTTTCTAGTTTTTGTAATAAAATAAATATTAATTAACCCTGATACATAAGGTTCAAAATTGAAATAAACTTTTAAAATCAATAATTATTATCGTACACAGTACAAACATTTATAATGTTTATCACTTTATTCTTAATAAATATATAAAAATAATTATATTCAACGTATGAACTAATTAAAAATATTAATAAAATGAATTTTAATTAAGTAAGTTGTATTGAATCGCACAATAAAATCTTCAATGTAAATTAAATTTCAAACTTCAAGATATATATAATTCTAATCACAAAATGTTTGTATTAATAATTAAGGTTACATTTATCTTTATTCGAGTCCCGGTGGGATCAGGATTTTTAAACTGACCCAACACTCTGGCGACACTATGGCCCTGGAGTCGATTCAGCCCCTAACGGAATTCAGTACCATACGCTTGTTCGGGGGTAAAGGCGGTCGTCACCCAGGGCTGACAATCCGGCTGGCATTAAGCGCCTATTGTCTTGAAAAAGTGGGAGCCTTAACTTCCCACTACCCCAAGGGCCTCCCAAGGCCTGTAGTGGGATGACTTTACTTTGAATTACATTTATCTTCGTATATATTCATTCATTTTGAGAAGTTTCCTCATCATTGAAGGTTTTCTCCAACCAATCTTTGAAATTAACATGAATTAAAAAATATATATATAAATGACTACGGACTTACAGACTATCAGTTTGCAACAAACAATCACAAATTTCCCTTAATTAAAAGTTTCTCATCGTTCTTTGTCCTCTGTGTCTTCATCTGTTGCACCAAATTTCCTCATTGAATTTTGAATGTTTTTCTTCCAGGTTGCTCTTGGTCTTCCTTTTCTGTTCCTTCTTTCAATTTTTCATGTATAGACGGTCTTTGGTAATCTTCCATCCTGCATTCTTCTTACGTGCCCAGTCTCATCCATTATATTTCTTTCTGTATTCATCCATTTTCTAATTTCTGTAGGCCTATTTCTAATTTTTTTTTCCAGTCGAGATTTTCTGGCAGCTCTTCTCCAAAGATCCATTTCAACGGAAGTTATTCTGTTGACATGTTGTTGTGTCATTGTCGAAATTTCCGATCCATATAACATTATACTTTCTAGTATGGATTTATAAATTAGTGTTTTGTTCTATTAATGGTGTTTTTACTCCATGGTATTGAGTTTAATATATATATATATATATATGTGTGTGTGTGTGTGTGTGTGTCTACCGTAGCGTGCTGCCTTGTCACGCAGCGGGCCCGGGTTCGATTCCCGGTCGGGACAGGCTCCTGAGTGAGGTTTTTTTTCGGGGTTTTTCCTCACCTGTAAGACAAATGCCAGGAAGCCCAACGGTCCCCGAAAATCATCCGGTCATTATCATCATCGTCTTTCACCGGTGTGGAAAGTAACGGGAAACTATCACAACTATATTTCCCTAGTAAAGCTGCATAGTATAGCATGAGAATGCTATGATTGCAGTGAAAGACCTGCCCTTGAGCAGAATTACTATATATATATATATATATATATATATATATATATATATATATATATATACATACATTTTTACATATCTTAAACCGTTAAGTCTAATTTATAAATAATTACTGGAAAATCGTTCTGTTGGTAGTTTTTTTCAGAAACTATTGAAAATATTATAAACAGTTTATTTGACACTTTATTAGCAGGTTCAGTGAAATAGTCCTTCAAAAAACTTTTTTTTATCAAAATTTATATTAAAAAAAGTATTTAAGTTTCCGAATTTAAAATTCAATCGTATCCTGCATTCAAAATATTGCACGTACAACAATAAAATTGTTAGAGAATATATTTTCTACATGGTGACACTTGTAGTTAAAATTTCACATTTTTCTTTATTACAGAATATAAGAAATTTTTACCTCAGAGTAGGTATGCAATATACAAACTTAAATAATGTAAAAGTTAATTTAGACTGGATAGTTTAAGACGTGTAAAAACACATACTTTTTTAAAACCAAATTTGTCCTTAATTAACACAAACATTGTAATAGAGTCCGGTAAATAGAATGAAATAAATTATTTTTATTACAAGTTGATTTTACCACTCTTCACAATCAACCCCCTTAAGAGGGTCAGTTGAGAAGAGGTGTAAAAAGTACCTCCTAATAAAAAATGTATTCTAAATACCAGACGTTACTTTAAAAAAATGTATGTTAATTAAAGATACGTTCAACTTTAAAAATACGATTTTGTATTTTCTAGATAAGCCCATCACAAGTCATTCAGTATAATGAATTCTTAAGTATAAAAAAATAATTGAAATTTGGCTATAGTATAACTATATTGAGGTACAGTTTTTTAATCTATATGATAATACAGTTATTGAAATTTTAATTACGTCATGACGAATGGGGAATGAAAAGTTGTATAGAAATTCCTTTTAGGAAAACCAGAGGGAAAGCGTCCAGTTAATAGGCCAAGAATGAGGTGGGAAAAATAATAGTAATAATGATTTTAGGAAGGTAAATTATACAGCGGATGATTGGCAGATATTGGTTTTAGGAAAGGGATGTTTGGAGACCTTATGTGAGAGCGGCCAAGAACCTATTGGTTCGATAGTGCCTGTGAGTTAGGTACTTAGTAGTCATGCCATGATATATACTTACTTAGTACTTAATACAGGCTTTCCACTTTACAGCAGTTCGCCTTTGATTCCTGCTTTCCAGAGATTCCTATCTTCCCATTGTCCTTCTTCCATACCCCTCTTCATCATGACATCATATATTCCCTCATTTCATGTGCTTCTACTTCTCCCCCTCTTCCTTCTGCCTGGTACCATCCAATCTAACACTTGTTTAGGCCACTGGTCTTCCGACATCCGTTGTACAGGTCCATACCACTGTAAAGCTCTCTTTGTTATCCTATCGATAACAGTTTCTTGTGCATCCATTTCTTGTCTGATATATGTATTTCTAATATGTTGCAACCTGAATATTCTCATACATCTCCGTAATCCATCCATTTCTGTCGCCAAAATTCTTTTCTGCATCCCAAATGTGGGGGTGACAAACCGTTCCATAAAAATAATTGTTTCGTTTCCTGCAAAGAGAGATAAAGCAGGACAGATCAATATGCATAAACTTCGGCTAAGAAAAAGGAGAATGCTTTTGGCAACTTGGAACATACAAGGTTGGAATACTAAGAATAATGAAGTACTTAACGAGATTACAAAGAAGGGGGTGGATATAGCAGTTCTGACAGAATGAAAAGGAAAGGGAAAGGTCAAGAAATGATTAGTGAATACATGCATGTATTGAGTGGGATGGAAAAATCGGAGAGAGCTAAAGTAGGTGTATCAATTTTAGTCATGATATATACAATCGTAAAAATCTGATCTAGCATTTATTTGTAGCTCTAGTATTTTGAAAACAGATGTATTATTGAATTTTAACTTAGAAAATTATATTTTATTTATATAACCTATCGCTGGAAATATGAGTTTGAAGAAATGTTTTACTATCATCTACAGAAGCTTCATCCAACATAAAGTAAATTGTCCTGAGAATATTATAGCTTATTTCGAGTAGTTCTAAGAAAATTAAACTAAAAAGTGATTATTCGGGAATTTATTTATAAATGAATTCAGACTGAATGGTTTAACATGTCTAAAATATAAATATATTTAAAGCTAATTGTATCATTAGGCCTGAGTAATCAAACAAATTGCAAAAAGTTAGGCGATTAGAAACGGAGATATAAGTTTTTGATTACAAGTTATATTTACATCCCTTTACAATCAAATACTTTTAAGCCTTACTTTAGTAACTAGATTTTTAACACTTTGAAACTTGATATTATTATGTTTTTGTTTTCAAATAAAGTGAAAGAAATTTGAGAAACTTTCGCCTTCTAGATGTAGAATAAATTGCTCAGGATTTTTTTGGACCAAAGAGTGACAGAGAAGTGAACGGAGAAAGCTAAATTACAATCGGTCGAAGACCCTTACGTCATTGCTGGACTACTATTAACAGTATTATACTTTTCTTATTATATTTAACCCCCTAATTATCAAAATACGAGATAACTTAATTAAAAAGTTAATTCTCAGAAAAGTACTTGTGTTTTGAAAGCATATATTACTGGTTCAACTCCTCTTTTAATTTGCTATTTTATTAAAGGCAACTCTATTACTATTTAAATATGTTCTGAGTTACAAAAATATTTAATTTCAGGCGTTCCTTAAATCAAATTAGTATAGGGAAGTTCGGGTAATGTGGATCCTTCTGTTTGAGTGGACCCTGTTAATATCTTCTTTAATTGTTGCTGCCCTCGAACAGAAATTAGTTTAACTTCTTCCCCTCGTCAACTTTGACGGGTTCAAGGCCAGTTTATTTTATTATTTGTGCGAAGAAGGGTTTATTTGTGATATTTATGAAAATGGCAACTTTAAAAGTTGTTCAAGCTAAGAATAAATTCTTCATTTCTGCTATTGAATATTACAAATGTTGAAAAAAAAACTCCTAAATATATTATATTATGTAGATGTTGTTTTAATAAACTGGCGGGTTGGTTTGTTATTATGTGAAATGGTGGTTGTATAAAATAATTAAACATAACAAAGGAATTCGATTAATGTGGACCCTCCACGAGGACCTGGGGCCCACTTTACACGAATGCGTATATTTTATCAATGAGGTTGCTATCTGTAAAACCATTCCCTTAATTAATTTTAATTAACATCCTTGTAATTTTATTAAACCCAAAGATCGTCGATTTTGGCAGTTGAATGACGTGTGAATGTTACAATCAACAATAATTTTTTCTAAACATTAAGTAAATATCAACACTTTTTAATTAAATGATCAGACATAAATATTTTCAGATTAATCTGTGCCTGTCTGTATAAAGTAAATAAACATAAAAATAGACTGAAAGCTAAGGTGGACTCTGGGCCCACTTTATCCGAATATGGAGGTTAAAGTGAACCTTTCTTGTAATGTAAAAAAAGTGTATAAATTATGAAGGTATTTCCATATTTGAATAAAATAACAATGCTATTGCATAGTTACAACACCAATGATAATCACTGTAATTAAACAAAATTCAAATCCCTTAATTAAAAGAAGAAAAACAACAAATTAAAGCAGGGGTCCAGATTACCCGAAGTTCCTCTACACTCTAATCACTGATGGAAACTTTAATATTATATGGTATTTTGTTAAAAAAATATAATAATTGAGCATATACTGAAATTTGCGCTGAACTGATGTAATTGTTGGTCATAAGCTGTTGCCGGTGAGTTTCATTATAGCACGAGAGGAGGATACTATCAGTTCTGAACTAATCATTGAATCAAAGGTGACCATTAAAAGTTATATTATAAATGTAATAAAAATGAAAATCTAAGACCAGTGAAAAGAGCTCTTCTGCCAAACCCATCGGCAATAAATCCAGAGAGAAGCCAAGAAATAGGTAAAAAATGTAGAAGATGCCAAAACTGTTGGAGCATGATTTTGGATAATAATTATTATATAAATATAGAATGAATAGGTTCACTTACAAGTTTTCATTATGTAATTACACTTAAAATTTAATTAGTTTAGGAATAACGGAGCGAATTGATTGACTTCTGAGTGAGACCAAGTACCTAAAGGATAGTTGTTGATGATGTTATTAAAAATGCAATAAAATAAACATTTCCTTATTAGATTATATAATTTAGTCACCCTATTATTTACAGATGGCATTGTGTTGATAGCGAATTCAGAAAATGGCCTACAACGTTCAGTCCACTCTTTTCACCAAATTGCAATAAAGAACATGGCAATCTCAACAGAAAAATTTTAAGTCATGGCTTTCCTAGGAAAAGACCCAGTTCGCAGAAAAAGTGTTATTAATAATAAAATATTAGAACAAACTAACACATTTAACTATCTCGGCAGTGAGACCTGGACAATTCGCAGTGTAGATGAACAAAGACTAACTGCGACAGAAATTAAATTTATGAGACGTACTGCAGGTTACTCAAGAACAGACCAAAAAATGAATTCTGATATTCTCAAAGAATTAAAAACAGAATCAGTCATGGAATATGTACAAAAATACAGAAACAACTGGAAATCTCACGTAAGAAGAAAGAGCAGAACAAGAATACCACGTCAAATCTTAAATTACCAGCCACCAGGCAAGAGATCTTTGGGCAGACCCTTCAAATGTTGGATTGAGACCGTAACAGACCACTAGGTCTATCACATGAAAGGAAGAAGGAGAAGAAGAAGAAAAGAAAATTTAAAAGAAAATACCAAAACAAAAAATAATGTCTTACAATCCTATCTTGCTGTATGACAGTTTTGAGGGTCCATTACCACGACGTTTTAGAGGGTAGTAATCAATAGATTGAGTAACATTGACCTGTAATATTCATGTAGTCGATTAGGTAGGAATCTGCATTATCGGGCAGATGGTAGCTTTTCGTGTGAACACAACAGTGTAATATAACAAAGCGTGGATTGAAGCGAGCAGGAAGATCAATGACTGACACTACAGTAGAGTGAGTGCTGCCGCTTTGCCGGTGCTGTGGTAAATGAACACAAAACATGCAGAAGGGTAGGGCTTCTATTGGGTGGGTCTCGTGGAGAAGAACAAGGTCTCGTGAAGGACAAGTCTCACAGCATCTCTAATGAATTCTCGTGACAATTTTATCAAGATGATAGTGCATCATGTATTCTGTTAAGTAATTCCAGTTGATTGGTTAACACGGGATACTCACAAGTGTTAATTAAGGCTAATTAATCGGTATGAGGTCAAAAGGGCATATATTTACTAGCAAAAAGACAAAAGGGACTACGTGCATTCCCATGGTATAGTTATTTTTTCTTAATGGTTCAATCAGACTTAGTGGGCTAGTTACTATGCTTCCCGTTCGTTTCCTGGTTCGTGGGTTCAAACCCGGCCGGTATCAATGAATTTTTAAGACCGTAAAAATCCAAGGAATGCTTCCTTTGGAAGAAAACTAAAGCCGTGGGTCCTGTTTCATAGATTTGTAACACGTAAAAGATCCTCAAGCCAAAGAAACAATCCTCCGTATTAAATGTGTCGGTCCTATGACGCCAAGATTTGATTTGCGATACTAATGATCTGAGTCAAGATTTTTTAAATACATTTTGAATCTCCGTTGATGTTTTTTAATATATAACGCTTTGAATTATCAATTATTACATACACACATAGTGTTCTACCCAAGAGCAGGTCTTTCACTGCATACTTGCATTCTCCACTCTTTTCTTAACTCACACCTTCCTTTTTTTGTATCTGCATACAAACAATTTATTTTAATATTGTCTGTCATTTTATATATTTTTCTGCCTCTAACCTTCTTTCCGTTTACCATTCCTTCTAGGGCATCCGTCTCCAGGCAGTTTCTTCTTAGCCAGTGGCCAATCCAATTTCTTTTCCTCCTCTTTATGAGTTCCAGCATTGTTCTTCCATCACCTACTCTGTCTAGCACATTTTTATTTTGTCTGTCTCATCTCATGTTTGCAGCTTTACTATGAATATATAGGTGCGGTAGCTCCCCGTTTCTTTCTACACCCCACTCTCTCTTTTGCATCTTAAAATCTTAAAATATCTTAAGAATGTCCCGAGGGGCCCCACTTGGAGGCGAGGAGAGTGAATTTGGTTTAAGTTAGACCCTCCGTACTTCACCGAAATTCGCCCCAGAGGTTAAATATTAGTTCCATCAGGGTTTTTGACCAGATCAGAGATCCCAAAAATTCCAATTAACCTCATCATGGTACTTGTTTTCAAATAAATTGGAACATTGAATGGTTTATTAATATTTCTGATATAACCAACTCACTGTCTCATGTCCGCGCGAACACAAGGTCTTCATCATCACCATCCAGGGATTAAGCCTGTTGACTCGTTCCGGTTTCGTGAAAGCTAGAATTGTTAAAATTGTTCAGACCATCTTCTGTGTGGGCGTCCAACATTTCTCCTTCCATGCGGTTTATAATTTAGCAATAATTTTGGAAATCTTTCTTCTGGCATTCTATCAATACGTTCTTACCAGTCGTTCCTGTATTTAATTATTCGGTCTGTAAGTTTGAAAATATTTAGTTCCTTTCTTATATCTTCATTTCTTCTCTTATCCAGCAGAGTATATCCTGCTATATTTTTTTAAAAAACTCATCTCGGCTGCTTCCAATCTTTGTTCTTGTCTTTTAGTGGTCTTCATATATACTTATCCTAAGCTATTGTTTTTCAATCAATCTACGTATAATTCACCTCCCTCAGATTGTAGTTAACATTTAGACTAGAAAAAGAAAGAAAGACGTAGATATAAGGGCAGCATTAATAGTCACCGCACGCCGTAGCGTAGTGGTTAAGGCATTGCGCTGCAAGCCAGAAGGTCGAGGGTTCAAGTCCCGGTGGGGTCAGGATTTTTAAACTGACCCAAACCTTCTGGCGGCACTATGGCCCTGGGGTCGACTCAACCTCTAACGGAAATGAGTACCAGACGCTTGTTCTGGGGGTAAAGGCGGCCGTCACGCAGGGCTGACAACCCGTCTGACATCAAGTGCCGATTGTCCAGAAAAAGTGGGAGCCTTAACCTCCTACTACCCGAAGGGCCTCTTGAGACCTGTAGTGGGATTACTTTACTTTTATTAATAGTCACCACATTGTAGAAGACATTCAGACTTATCAGAATAATTCTCAGGATCATTTATAGCGAATGGACTGAAAACGATTACCACAAAAGCGTTATTACGATGTACAAACGTAAAAGATTGAGAAACAGATGACATATAAAACAACGGTGGGCCTATCAAGAGCACCTTAATACTCACGAAGAAGTTCAGTAAAATAATCTAAACATATTCATGATTACGATGATTCATTGTTAATATTATTCTCTTTCACACATAGAAATACTGCATGTAGCGGAAATGGACAGCTAATGACAAATGAGGGAAATTTTTAAAAAGTGGCTGAATTCAAATACCTAGGAACAGCAAATACAAATAGGAATGAGGTGCACAAAGAAATTAAACATAGGCTCAATTCTTGAAATGCATGCTATTATGCATTACAGGAACTCTTGTCATCCCAGCTCCTTTCAAAAAATGTTAAATTGAAATATTTAAAACTGTTATTCTTCAAATCTTCTGGATGCGAAACATGGACTCTTACTTTAAGGGAGGAAATGAGATTACGACTATTTGATAATAAAGTTCTTAGGAAGATATTTGGACCAGAGAAAAAAGACAGGTGAATGGAGAAGACTACATAACAGTGAGCTACGTGAACTTTATAAGAATCCAGATGTAATAAGAACAGTTAAGCCTCGTAGAATGCGATGGGCAGGACATGTGGCACGAATGCGGAATAAAATAAGTACATAGAAGCTTCTTGTAGGAAAAGCAAAAGGAAAACGCCCAGTTGGCAAACCAAAACTGGGGTGGGAGAATAACATTAACCATGATTCGAGAGAAGTAGATTATTGGGGGATGATTGGAAAAATTGGTTCATGATAGGGATGTGTGGAGAGCTAATACCCGCGTGCCATGAACCTAAGGGTTCGATAGTGCCAGTGAGTTAGTTAATTATTCTCTCATCTCGTTCTTGGTCTAAAAAATATAAATAGAGTTAATCAGCTTAAGGGCATTATTTGAGGAATTGAAGAGTATTATAAAATAATTATTTTATAACAATTGGCATAAATCTATGATTAGCCCCGCAAATTTCAGAACATTGTCCATATAGTACCCCTGGTCGGTTAGTTAAGAAACTAGTTTGGTTTAGTCGGCCTACTGGGCGCTTTCACTCTGGATTTCTTACAGCAAGTTTACATGCCCCTTTTTCATTCCGCATTCATATGACATGCCCTGAGCATCGCAGTCTGCAAGATTTAACTGTTGCTATTATGTCTGCTTTCCCATAAAGGTGTTGTAGCTCACTGTTATAAATATATTTAATTGTGAAGACTGAATGAGTGCGTGTCTGATGACACTGTTTAACCCCAGAATAATATATTCATAGTGTTGTTTCCTTTGTTACAGGTAGGAGCGAGTGGGACAGGTAAGGTGAACACACTACCCAGACGTTATGATTATGCATGATTCTAGCTGTTACTGTTAACAAAATCATAGTCACACTCACGCTAACTTGCACTTTAAACCCACTTATAAATTATCAACTCCTCAAATTATTGTTTTTAAACGTTTAATATCACAATCAAGAATACGAGTAGTTCACAAAATAACACGCGTTAAAAATTTCGTGACGCAAGAATTGCGTTCACTAAGCGAATTCCTTAGTAAGTCGAATTTAAGGTCTGATTTTGTGGTTTACGAAATGTATATTTATTTATTTGGCAGGTTTCACAACATCCTGCGCCCAATTAATTTAGCGTGGGCCTAATTCTCCTCCATCTTTTACTTTTTTCTGTCATTCCAATCTCCAACGTCCAATCCTTTCTTCCCCTCATTCTGCTTTAAACACCATCATTCCACGATGTTTTATTGTTTTTTGGCCCATCTCTCTTTCTATTACCAGCTAGCACCAATTCCAGTAATTTTCTTGGAAAACTGTGTTGTGTCATTCTTTTTTTATGTCCGTTCAATTTTAATTGATCATAATTGAAGTTCGAAAACTCATATTTTGTTTCAGTACACTGTTTAATATTTTATCTATTCCAAAATTTCAGGCTCAACCCTATCAAAAATATTTTTTCTGCAGAATTTAATTTACTTACTAATGTTAAATTTATTTCCCATGTTTCTGCACGGTGTCATTGTACTAATTACTGTGTTAAAAGGTTTTGTTTTAGAACCGTAGTGCAATTAGTTAAGACAATACGCGACAAGCCAGAATGACAAGGGTTCGAGTCCCGGTGGGATCAGGATTTTTAAACTGTCCTAAATCTTCTAGCAGCACCACATCCCTGGGTTTGATTATAACGGAAATGAGCACCGGACGTATGTTCTGGGGGTAAGGTCGATAGTCACGCAGGGCCGAAATCCCTGACAACTTCGATATAAGGAACTCAAGGTCTCCGGTATATCATTACCGAGTACCTTCATTGTTATCGTTTTGAACTTACCAAACTTTTTGTCTGCTTAATCCGAATATGACTCATTCCAAAAAAAAACAAAACTTTGTCTGATGTAGTAGACCAGTTCGGGCAATGATGGTTTGGTCCTGTTTCATGCCCAGCTCTGTCATCAGATCTTACATCCATTTTTCTTCTGGAGTCACGTGAAGAGCTTGATATACGTTACTCTTGTCAAAACGTGTATGAATCTGGTTGATAGGATTGTAGCAGTCGCTGGCGATATGTACCAATCTCTTGGGATGTTACGATTTGTACGACAGCGCATGAGCCGTCTCTGTGAAGGTTTTCGAGATCATAACGCTGGACATTTTGAAAAATTACTTTAAACCGTGTAACACTATAATTAGGAAACAATCATACTCTGAGTAAACAGATTCAAAAGTGGTTGAATAAAACTAAAGTAAAACAACGAAATTACTCGCTAACGAGCCATCGGGTAGCCTACCATGGGTCCCTTACATCTAAACACTCAGAAAACATCCTTGAACAACTTGTGAAATACAGTAGAGTTTGAAATCAATCTGCATATTTCTTTCGTTAATCAAATCGTATGTATCCAGTTTAGTTGCGTATTATCTTTTTGGATTATGGATCCCAAATATGTAACCTGATGTACTATTTCTGAGATCTGAGATCCCGGCTCTAAAACATAATGCCTTCATGCAGAGCTTCGGAATATTAAATGGTCCGAGTCCACATGGCGGAAAGAAAAGTTCCCATGGATTTTGACCAGTATAGGACCGTTATTCTCCCAACATCATGATGAATTTGCTTTGCTATACTAGATAACGATTTCAGGTTAAGAAAGTCAGTTATAACGGTTGAGCGATTCGACATGCTGACCACATGTCACCACTGTACTGACAGGATGATCAGCCTTAGTAAACGGCACATGTGAACTTGGGAGGCCCAAGGCCTTTCAAGCCCTTTGGAGCTATGGAAAGTTTTCCTTTTTTTTAAAAAACTTAGATCAAAATACTAAAAGAAAACTTTTATTTTAGAATTTATACCTGTTATAGTTGCCAATTTATGTCGTTCATATTCTTCTATTTAACTTGGCATTTTCTTAGGATGACTAGGGAGTAAAAGGAAAAAAAATCGTTATTTAAAATTTTACATATGGAAATAATCGTCCACGGTGGACTGGTAATGCTCCATGCCTCTCGTCCCGAGGGTCGCGGGTTCAAACCCGACCGGGGTCGATAGATTTTTTTAGGATAGAAAAATCCAAGGAGGTTTCCTAGATGTCAGTATGAGGCGGAGCGCTGACCACGGACCACTCAAATGACATCTATACGAAAACAAGTGTAACTAAATTAGTATGGTTCAAATTCTTCCCCGTAAGGGGAGAGCGTCTAAATCTCTGTTAAGGGAAACATGGGCTTACAAGAAGAAGACATATGGAAATATCTCAAGATGCGATATTCCCATTTTATGAAACGGTGCATGTAAATTGGCTTTATAACTGAATAACGACTCAGAACATGGTTGAAACCTATGTATATTAAGTTGATTTTTACACGCAGGAATGTCCCACGTGCCATTAGCCCTTAAATTCGTAATGTATCCTTTTGGATACATCAGTTGGTTCAGTTAATTTTAAATTTTAAATAAATCAGAAGAAAACGAACAAAATGAAACCAGTTAAATGTGTGTCTAATTATATAATATACCTAATAATAACAGTTATACAAGATTCCGTTTTCACTGCGGTCCGCCACATTCAAATAACTAACAGAAGAAATTTGTGTTTTGTCAGTTTAAGGGTTAACAATAGTAATTTTCCATGTAAAGGTCAAATTAGGAAAAAAAAATAAGGGTTACTACAGTGTTCTGGGCGGCTATTCGATTTGGCCTAAAGTAGAATATTCGACATAAAACTTGGAAGATTAAATAAAGTTGAACTAAGTGGATATTAATTACTGACGTCAAGTGAAACAACATATTGCATTGTAGCACAGGTACGATCTGGCAGAACAAAGAGTTGTTATGTCATAAAAAGCAAGGTGTATCAATCACAAATGCAATGCCACAAGTTACATTGTTTTTCATCCATCATCACAGTTCATACCCACCAACCTGTTGCAATACAGCTTTTCTTAGTACTCTCACTTTCTTAATCTTCTTTGCTGAATATTTGTATCAATAAACTTAAAATAAACCCTATATTCGTGGCGGTGTAATGCCAGGTCGAGAGATGAGATGAGAGATTAATTCCTTATTATTGAAGGTCTGTGATATACAATCATAAAGGTTGACCAGGCCTTTCGCTCCATTTCAGGAGTAGAAGAAATGAACTGAAACACAATTGATGACAATTTTAAGTACGATTCAAGTTTACGGATCCACTATATATTTTATAAACTTATACATTTCTTGGATGAGGTTTTTTCGGGGTTTTCTCACCTATAAGACAAATAAAACTTTAAGGCCCAAATGGTCCCCGAACATCATATGGCCATCATAATCATCATAATTCATATTCGACTTAGATTAAGTTTAGGATTAAGGATTCTCCTGGCGCACCAGTATCATCATTACCCATCATATCATCGGGGCAGCTTAACCCCACCTTCCAGGCACCCAAATCTCAGAAGGGGGTTATAACTACGCCAATGCCAGGAGAGAACACTAGAAATGTCGAAATGATAACCTGGGATATTGAATAAAAAAACTATGCCGAAGGATTATTTATATGGAGAAGTGGTGGAATGACTTTGACAGAGGACATTGGAAGAAACCCCTAGAAGAACTGTGCCCCGATTCCAATTCGTCCACCACGAACCTCATATGGAGTGACTGAGACGTGAACTCGTAACTCATAGGCGGAGTACTCTACGGAGCCAACTTTTATTTTATTTATTCTAACTGAATTTGCACCCAAACTTTCAAATGTGTTGTTATTTCATACAGTACTTTTTCATTACAGTACTTTACAATTTTACAGCATTGCGATGCAATTACTGTGATATTCACAAAAAACGGACGTAACAATTGCCAACATAAATTAATAAACCATTCTAAACTTAATTATTCATTCTACAACCAAACAAACAAGGGTAATCAATATAAATTATATGCATATAAATATTTCGTATCTTCTTCTCCATCATGATTTAACTTCTCACCTTATGGTTTCTTTTAAATATACCACCAAACACTACAGTTGCACGATCTGTCGTGGTTCACATAGGGTACATATATTTTTGACCACATAAGGACAAGGAGGGTCTCCTTGAATGAGTTATCAGATCATTCCATAACCTCATCTGAAACAACACAACATTAAGACGAAACACTTAGGGCGGAATTCATGAAATCATCTTTTCGCAAAGAGCAACTATTTCCCCTTCTCTATGACGTAGAGAGTAGTCATAAAACCGGTTTTATGACATAGAGAGGGGGAAAGAGTGGCTCTTCGCGCAAATATGGTTTCATGAAATCCGCCCTTAGACATTCATAATACACATGGCAAGTAAGATGATTATGATGACCAAATGGTGTTCAAGGATCATTTGGGCCTTAAAATTACCTGACATTTGACTCAATGTGACAAAAAAAAAAGAGACGAAAAAATCTTTATCCAGGAAGCTTATCCCTTATGGGGATCCAACCCAGATTCGCCGCAGACGACGCGTCGTGACGTTGCATTGCCACACCGAGACCATAGAGGTGGACAAGTTCGCATCATTAGTGCTTATTTCAATATTGGATTAAATTAAAATGAATTATTTTACATGATAAAAATATATTTTAGATATTTGTGGCAGTTCGCGATTCATTTTGTCAATTGTAAGTACTGATTGAAATTACTTTCATTTGTATCATCATTAGAGCCTACAGATAATAATGCAAATAACTGACCGTAACTGTAAGTTTATGCAATAAGTATTTTTATTTACATGTGTTTTGGATGTATTATTGTAAGGTTTTCGTTTTATATTAGTTGTTGAATAGTTCATGTACAACCCTGCATGTTAATTTTTATTTATTATAATGTAATTTGACAAATTATAAAATAAAAGTCTGTCACTTAACAAGTACGTCAACTATGCGAATTTTATTTTATTTATTTTATGTATTTTATTTTCTGAGCAAGTCGAAGGTCCCATTTTCCTGCATTACAAAAAATATATTTATTTTGTTGCATTACTTGGAAACGCCTCGCAGGAAATCCAGAGGGAAGACGCCTTTAGGTAGGCCAATAATTAGGTGGGAGAATAACATTAACTATGATTTATGGGAGGGGGTGATTATACAGGATTTGATTGGAAATCATTAGCCTAGGATATAAATTTATGGACAGTTTATGTCCGCACGATCATGAAACTTCGTGTTGGAGAGTGCCAGTTAATTATCAATAACTTTGTAACTGTTACAAAGCATTTTATTATATGGGTCCGAAACCTGGACAGTAAGTAGAAAACAAGCCAACAAGCTGTTGGCAGTAGAAATGGATTTTTGGAGGCGATCGACAATAATTTCAAGAAGGGAAAAGGTCAGGAACATCACAATAAGAGAAATTATGCAAGTTAAAAAACATATTAAAAAATAGAAGAAAAACGTTTGAAATGGTATGGACACTTCATAAGAATGGAAGAGGAGAGAATACCAAACAAGATCATTAATTGGAAAGCTAATGGAAGAAGTGTAAGAGGCAGACCTAGATAACGTTGGATAAATGGAGGACAAGTATGGATGCTAGAGATTTGAGGGAAGAAGATGCTGTAGACAAATCACTTTGGGTTGAAGGAGAAACACTGTATTGTGGAATATTTCTAATAAAATGAATAACTTTGTTTTCATTATAATTAATATCCATCCATAGTAATTCTGCCCGAGGGCAGATCTTTCATTCTAATCATAGCATTTTCATGCTATACTTTGCAGCTTTACTAGGGAATTATAGGTGTGATAGCTTCCCTTTGCTTTCCACACCGGTGAAGGATGATGATGATGATATTGATAAGGATGATGATGATGGCCGGATGATTTTCGGGGACCGTTGGGTCCTAAGCTTCCTGAATTTGTCTTACAGGTGAGGAAAAAACCCGAAAAAATCTCACCCAGGAGCCTGTCCCGACCGGGAATCGAACCCGGGTCCGCTGCGTGACAAGGCAACACACTACCTCGAGACCACAGCGGTGAACATAATTAATATATAACTTGATTTTGCTGTGAATAATACAGTACATGGTACTGTAACGTACCTTTAACCAGAGTTATGAAATGAGACATGGTATGAAATAAAATAATCTTTTCATGTTGCTATTATTACAGTGTATCCATGAATGTTGTATTGTGCGGATGGCATAGTGCCAGGCATACCATCATAAGATAAGCACAGTGCATCAGGTTATAATAGCTTACAATGCGCGCAGAGGCGACCTGGTTTAAACGTATTGAGAAGTGAAGCGGGTGTAGGATGGGTCAGGTCGCTTCCGCACAACTCACCTAGTTTCAATCGACAGCTAGAAAAAAAATGATAATAGCGATCCAGTAACCAGATTATGATCAAGCACATGAAGTATCTCAAGTATTCCTGAAATATCCTTACTTGTGTTCATACCCATACTTCCCAATTAGAAGGAAGGGAATTATTTAAACAAGCTAATTTAGTTACGCCTATTTCCCTACAGATAACAGCGAGAATCAAGTGGTTAGCTCACTGACTCAAAGGCACGCCAAGTAAGCAACTAAGATATATTATATGGATGGAAAACACCAATTACATTTTTAGATTTTTTTACGAGCCCAAAAATCTTCAGGACTCGAGTCCAACGGCTTGAATTCCCTTCCGGATGACTGTTCCTATTTTCTTCCATTTTGAAAAATCCATCGAGCCAGGACAGGTTTGAACCCTCGACCTTGGACTAGATACATCATATAGAGTGTAAATTGATTTAAAACACCGTTATACATAGTGTTTCACTTAAATCGTGTAATGAGTAAACTGTACAATTTGAGATAGAGCAACAAGGAACTGCAGCTAACGGGGATATAGAAGTCAACTAGTATGCCACATTCTTGTGCATCATCGCTGTTTTCCAGCTTATTCAAAATGTCGTACATGTTTACAATTTTAGTAAGTAGCATCAGTAAAATTGTTGGACCAAAGAGAGGTGCACAGAGAGGTGAATGGAGAAGACTACATAACAGTGAACTACATGTTCTTTATTGGAAGCCAGATATAATATGAATAGTTAAGTCTCTTAGACTGCGATGGGCAGGGCATGTGGCACGAATGGGAATAAAAGACGAGCATGGAAGCTTCTTTTAGAAAAACCAGAAGGAAAACGCCCAGTTGGTAGACCAAAAATGAGGTAGGAGAATAACATTAACTATCATTTGAGGGAAGTAGATTTTACAGGAAATGATTGGAAAACATTAGCTCAGGATAGAGATGTATGTAGAGTTTATGTCCGCGCGGCCGTGAACCTACGACTTCGATAGTGCCAGTTAGTTAATTAGTTAGTTAGCATCAGTGAATGAACATACCATCTCGTACTCACAAGCTGATCAAACTGCTGGCTCAATACAATGACATTGACGTACAAGATTCTGCCGTAACCTTACGTTGTTGTTTATCTATTTAGGGTCAGTTTTACCAACATACGTAACTGTATTACGCCAGTTTAACCTATGCAAAATACAGGGCAATACTGGAGTAATACAGTTACCTCTGTTAGTGAAATCGACCCTAAAACCAGAAAAGTAACGACGGACCGTAATGGGACACAGTACACAGATTTACTCAAATGTCCCTTAAGCGGCTTTGCAGTCTGTAAGTTTCCTACCTCGAATGTTCAGTAGAGCATCCCCTATACCCTGTTTGATTTTTGCACCCTTTTAATGACCATTCTGTAGAGACGTTGAAGACAAGAAATTGCTGTGATCCCAGCATTTACTCTTATTACATCAAAAGACGTATTAGATAGATAGATCATCGGTTGATTAATGTCTTTGATATCGTCCGATTCCTAATAGTCAATTGTGTCGGTCCATTCAATCTCCTGGTTGTAGATGTTTCTCCTTCGTGTATAAATATATTCCCTGACTCCAGGAGGTTTTAGGTCTTCCTCTGCCTCGTCTTCCCTCAGGTTTCCATGCCAAAACACTTTTTGATAGCCACTCCTCTTCCATTCGCTGGACACATCCGTACCATCTTAATTGCTGAGTTTTAATATAGGCCTAGTCTAAAATAGTGTCTTCTATCCTTATTTTCTCCCTTATAACCGAGTTTATATTTTTTCTATTCTTGAAATTCTTGCTGCCCTTCTTATAAAATTAATTTCCGTTGCCAAAAGATAGTTATTTTTTGTTGTTGTTAAAAGCCATAGTTCTGCTCCATAGTAATGATGCTTTTAACAATTGTATGATATATATTAATTTTTATTTTTATCATTTATATTTTAATCCCACGATATTCCACTGAGGCAAGTAATTGCAAATTTTCCATTATTATTTGTCTTTCTTATTTCCTCAAAAGACGTAATGCTAATACAATTATATTACAGATTACATAGCCATATTATACATAATGAGATGAAGAAATACACTCACATCATGAAGTGGTGGTTTTCCGTTCATTTGTTTCTCTTTCCTATTTATATACTTGTATTTTCTGTTCCTCAGTATCTTCTTTTGACCATCTTTCCTTTTACCTGTATTGTTTCTTATTCCTTCATGTAGGGGGGGATTTTTTTTTTTTGCTCTTTTGGCACTCTCTATTTTTGTACTGTAGAACATTCTCCTATGAACGCCAATTTTCAAACCAAGATTTACCTAACATAAAATCAATATAGGCTAGTAGTTTTACTAATTCACACCATCTATAGGAAGTTCCATACATCATTATTACATTAAAAAAACTCACTTTGAGAAAAATAATAACAACGTTATTAAGGAAGGCTCTTCATTTGAGTAGCCTGATTCCAAAACCTGCTATATTTTTCAGTTAGTCAATTTTTTTGTTGTGTAAGATACTCTGAGTTTCATGTCCTGAATCTATTAATGTACTTAATTTGTTTGCAAAATGTATTATTTCATGTTAAAAATACTATCCATTTTTTCCCCAAAATCTATTGTTTTCAGTAACCTGAGAAGTAATTTTGTTTTCATTTTATGCTAATTATTTTTTTTATTCCAAAACCTTCTACTTTTAAAAACTATGTTTATATTAGGTTTTAAAAATAGAAAGGGGACAACATTGGCCTATTATGCTATCGTAGACAGATGTGGATTTTTATCATAGCTTAATATTTAACTTCAGAACCTAATGTAAGTTTGTGAAAGAAAATAATAATAAACTTGTTTGTCATTGGAAGCTTTCTCTCTAATTAATTATGTTAAACTGAGACTATTATATTAGTGGAATTTGGTAAGCCATTCGACATCAATGGGATTAAATTAATTTCTTCAAGGAAGAGTTCCGAAACCAATAGAAAGTCATATTAAATTTGTAAATGAATATTTCTTAGAATGTTGTACTGAAATGTTTGAGAATAATTTACACTCCTTTTATTTTTTGTTAGTGTTTTAAATATAGGCTAATATTACGCATTTGAATTTTACATATTTTTCCATCATGAGATATTATTATTATTATTATTATTATTATTATTATTATTATTATTATTATTATTATTATTATTATTATTGTCAAAGTGTATTTTTCATTTTATTTCCAAAATGGTAAATTTTATTTTTTAAATAAAATATTTGGCAATAGCAATTATTTTTGGATGTAATGTTGAATGAAATATGGAGATAAACCTTAAAAGATTTAATATAATAAAATAAATAAAATCGTTGATTTTTTAAAAGGAAAAGAAATACGAGTACTTGGTTTTGAAATCAGCTGCTCATATCTTAACTCTTTTTTTTTTAATTCAAGAAAACGGTCATTGTTTTTAGTAACATTAACACATTTAATTTAGTGTTAAGAAGTTACTATTAAAACAAGTATAAGAAAACATGAATACAATAATAATTAATTGTAAAATTCACTCAATTATATATAGTAGCAGTAGTAAAGTAGTATTTTTTATTCCAAGTTCTAATATCACTACTTTATATAAAGTATATTATGACTATAGTTTAAAAAATCCTGAGACATGAAAGAACATTAGGGACAATATTTTAGAGTTAAAACCAGATAAGACGAATGAATTTAAGAAAAATAATTTAACAACTTTTAACAAAAGTACAAAATCTTGTACATGAGATAATTAACAATAATAATAATAATAATAATAATAATAATAATAATAATAATAATAATAATATTATTATTATTATTATTATTATTATTATTATTATTATTATCTTCTTCTTCTTCCTTCCAAGTATTAGGCCAAGGCCTGTTACGATCCTATAGAAAATTTTCCCTCCAGCGTTTCATAGGACGGCCCAGTGATCTTCGTCCTCTTGGCATATAATTATAAACAGCTTTGGGATTATTATTATTATTATTATTATTATTATTATTATTATTATTATTATTATTATTATTATTATTATTATTATTATTATTATTATTATTTATATACAGATTTTCAATGTTTATACATCTTTTTGTGCCTAAAGTTTTATTTTCCATCTCCACTCGTCTCTATCCATCCAATCCATTTTCTCCACTTCCCTTGCTCTCATCCCAGTTCTTATTTCTTGCATCCACGAGTTTCTTGGTCTTCTTTTCCTTCTTCATCCAGGTGGACACAATTCTAATGTTTTTTCTGGGTAACAACAACAGTCATATAATAATAATAATAATAATAATAATAATAATAATATTCAACATGAAAATATCTGAAAATAAAACCAAATCCATGGCAATCACTGGAAAGGGACTTTCGAGAGTAAAAATAATAATAAATAATAAACCAATAGAACAAGTAACACACTTTAATTATTTAGGTAATAATATATCACAGTTTCATAATCAAAAAGATGTGGAAACAAATTTAGAAAAATATAACAGATTAAATGGCATAATTAGGAGAAATTTTGGAAAACAAATGAGGAAAGAAATTCAATTGAGATTTCATAATGCCATAGCCAAACCTGCTCTACTATACGGAAGTGAATGCTGGACACTTCGAGCAAAAGATAATTCCCGCATTAATAGTTCACAAATGAGATTCCTCCGATCACTAACTGGAGTAACATTAAGGGATTGAATGAAAAGTGATGAGATAAGGATGCAGTGGAATAGTAGGGAAATGGTTGAACATATACAAAATTATCATAAGTAATGCCACGAGTGATTTCCAAATTATCGATAAATTCACGACTCACGAAGTGAGGAGTGAATTTATCTAGAGAATTTGGAAATCAAGAGTGGCATTTATTAAGACTATTTAACGAATAAAATTAAACTGTTTACACACAAATCATTATTTAACTATAGTTAATTTAAAATATTTATATATTTAATGTAAATGGCGATGTTTGAAAACAAATGAGAAACGATAGGTACGCTTCATCTGCTTCTTTTGTTTATCACTGCAACCAGATCATAGTATTTATTGCCAAAGGAACGCAATATTGTAAGAATGCTCTCTAGTGGAGAAATAATGAAACACATCAAACTGTATATTAATTCATTTCTGATGTCGTATGATGTAAATATGACAATTATATTTTTCTGGATTGTTACCTGGGAAAAAATACATTTAAGAAAGTGCAAACAGTGGTTTCTTTTTTTTTTTTTTGGTGGTATAATCAATTGCTACAAATGTTTTTATACTAACTCCCGCATGCGGCATGTGTTGACATTCATGCACTATATATACAATATGGTAGCCGTATTTCTCACAGGCTCAGTCACTGCAAAATAATGGTCAGACCTGTTCAGAATATTAAAAAGGAGGAGCTTTCTTTAATATGGTAATTATAACACTGATAAATATTTCGTGAAACACGACTCTGATTGGTTGTGAAACAGAAATCATTGAAACGTGATTGGTCATTGACTCCCATTTGGGGCATGAGTTAAATAGTCAGATTAAATGGTTCCAACACGTCCAGAGAATGTCAAATTCCCGTTTACCAAAGATGATTTACCACCTCAACCCTAAAGGCAAAAGAGACCTCGGAAGACCCTTCAACCGATGGAAAGATAATAATAATAATAATAATTATTATTATTATTATTATTATTATTATAATAATAACGATCATCCATTTTTTTAATGCTTTATTTTAGCTGGCAGAGTTAAGGCCATAAGGCCTTCTCTTCCACTCAACCAGCGAATAGTAAAATTATACAAACAATTACATACATATTACAATTTTAAGATATTAAAATACAGACTAAACAAAATACAAAGATGATGTGATCTAATACTAGCTAATACTAACAAAAACATAGAATATAATAAAATTTAAATTATGTAAAATAAAGTAAGTAACTTCCTAGATGACTATTAATGGAATGCTCTATATAGTTGTTATGCAGTTAATGTTTTTATTGTGTCGAACTTAAGATATCAGTTAATTTGGATTTAAATAATGATAGCGATTGACAGTCCCTGACATGACTGGGAAGTGAGTTCCAGTCTCTAGTCAAGATCAGTTTTTGTAGTCGCAGAACGGGCATCATCACCCAATACTGCATTCGGAAGAAGAAGAAGAAGAAGATAATAATAATAATAATAATAATAATAATAATAATAATAATAATAATAATAATAATAATAATAATATAATAATTGAAGGGCAACGGAAATAACCACGTAAGGCACTTTTTTGACGAAATGGACTTTAACATTCTCCTTGCAAAGGATATTTTAAAAGAACCACAGTAAAAGAAACAGTTCAGTCGTAGGCTTATTTACCTCCAAGTGCATACATATAAAGAGTGGGTACGTTGCATAATATGTTCTATAATAAACGTTTGTTTTATAGGTTTTCATGGAAAAATAATTAACCTCTTTTTTTTTTCCTGTGACCTTCATTTACAGTTATAAATTGTTATGATGAATGGACTTTAAGAACTTATTAGACCTATAGCATTTTCTTTTAATTTGCATATAGGGATGTTATATGCCATATTACAAGTTATAACATCAACAATCAAAGATTGTCTCGCCTTGTACTCGTAGTAGGCTTAAACAAAGAAATCAAACAGATGTCCAACTATTTGATTAAGCTCCGACATGCACATAGTTCCTTCTTTAGTTTTGATTTTAAAAACGTTCTGAAAATGCACACGGCGGCACAGGCCTAAATAACACTTATCCTTCCAGTTGAATGCTGGCTGCACATCCACATACGATAATCACAGACGTGGACGATCATCCAGCATGTAAAGGGAATACACGTGATCAGCATGTCGGATCGTCGCAGCCGTTATAGCTGTTTTAAAAAAGATTATGGCGCGACAGGCCTAGAAGGTCCTCAGTCTACTATCCGGCTGCTGGCCTCACATGTGTTATTCACAGAGTTAGACGATCATCCAGCCAGTGTAGGGGAGACATGTGGTTAGCACGTCGGGTCTCCCAGCCGTTAAAACTGGTTTTTTCAATCTGCAGCCCGCTACTTACTCGTATTATAGCTACCCAAATTATTCACGATGCTGGGTGCGCACCGGTCCTTCACTGGCCGAAATTCCATGAGAAAAATTCTTCACCCATGAGGGCTCGAACCAACGCAAGTCCCGTAGCTCTGCGCCAAGGCATCTTGCCCTAACCACTCGGCTACTGCGTGGGATTTGGTGTTGTAACCTGTTTGGCTAATAATGCTTACATAAATGGCGTTCCAATTATAAAACCCAATTATGTACAGAAATTTAGCACAGAGAGTTGAAGTTAGTTTTAATGGCGTAACGACCCAGTGAAATGTAGTCATGACTAGATGCACAGTAATTTAATAAGGAAAATAGCAGGAAGTGTATTTACATTGAATTGGGAATGTATGCATATAGCATATAAGTTCCGTAACACATGAGTTAGCAGAGAATTGAAATATCAGGGATTGAAAGCTGACAGCCTGATCACGTTATGGAACGAAGGCGTGGAGGATGCAAGGTTAGCATACACTATATCCGGGAGACATTCCTACGGCGTTTACATTCGAAAAACTAGGATACCTTCACCACGAGCAAGCAGAAACCTACAATCATCTTTATGTTAACGCAGTTCCCAACTCCTGCAATCACATTGCAGTTCTGTTTCAATTAATTCACTATCAAACTTCCTACAGCTAATATAATTGTATTATTATTAAACGGGAAGGCCACTTAAATTAAGGAAATTTCGAAGTTCTAATTAAAATAGCTTGCAATAATAGTTACTAACAGAAATGAGGCCCAAAAAAATTAATATAGGCTCTATTCTGAAAAACTTGCTATTATTAGTTGCAGGGATTATTACCATATCAACTTTTCTTTAAAAAAGAACTATTGAAGTAAAAATATATAAAACGATGATTCTTCTAGTTATGTGGATGGGAAATATGGTGTAGCCCATAACTCTGAGGGAGGAGAAAAATTGAGTTATTTATATTATTATTATTATTATTATTATTATTATTATTATTATTATTATTATTATTATGTATTATATATTACAGAGACTCTTGACTTCCCTACTCCTTTCAAAAAACGTTAAACTGAATATAAACTGAATAAACTATTATTCCACCAGTTATATTATGTGGATGCGAAACATGGACTCTTACTTTAAGAGAGTAAAGAAGATTACGAGTATTTGAGAGTAAAGTTCTTAGGAACGTTTTTGGACCAAAGAGAGATGAACAGACGGTGAATGGAGAACACTACATAGCAGTGAACTACATGGTCTTTATAGGAAGCCAGATATAATGAGAACAGTTAAGTCTCGTAGACTGCGATGGGCAGGACATGTGGCACGAATGGGGAATGAAAGATGAGCATGGAAGCTTCTTGTAGGAAAACCAGAGGGAAAACGCCCAGTTGGTAGACCAAAAATGAGATGGGAGAATAATATTAACTATGATTTGAGGGAAGTAGATTATACAGGGAATGATTGGAAAACATTATCTCAGTATGGGGATATATGGATAGCTTATATCCGCACGGCCATGAACCTACGGGTTCGATAGTGCCAGTGAGTTAGTTATTATTATTGTTATTGTTACGAGTATTTTATTATTATATTATTATGGGTATTTATTATTTATAGTTATTATTATTTATAGTTATTATTATTATTGTTATTGTAATGAGTATTTTTTATTATTATATTATGAGTACTTAAATATTTATTATTATTATTATTATTATTATTATTATTAATTTTCACTGTGTTATCGAGATAGCGTGTTGCCTTGACACGCAGCGGGCCCGGGTTCGATCCCCGGTCGGTACAAGTTTCCTGGATGATGGTTTTCTTCGGAGTTTTTCCTCACCTGTAAGACAAATGTCAAGAAACTTTAAGACCGAAACGGTCCCCGTACGTCATCTGGCAATCATTATCATCATTAACATATTCATTAAGTTTAGGATTAAGGCCTCTTCTGGCGCATCATTACCATCATCATAGCATATTATATATCATCGGAGCAGCGTAACTCCGCCTTCCAGGCGCACGAACCTTAGAAGTGGGTTACAATAACACCATGCCAGGAGAGAATACCAGAATTTCGATATGACAATGTGGTGGCATTGAATAAAAAGAAATTATTGTTTATTTATTTTAAGATTGTTACTTGAAAGCATCTGATCATCATTATTAAATTCATGATGTTTAATATGGACGTGTGTGTAAATTGCGAGTTTCGTATTATTGTTGTGATGTCTAGTTGGAGGCCCTTGCATTGAGGTGATCACTCTTTCGGGGGAAGACCGTTCATGTCCTTGTGTAGTCTAAAAAGTATGTGTGTAATCCACAATGTAAATCCCTATCCCGACAGATCGTGCTACTGTAAGGAAATATTTATTTATACAAATGCAGGGGACTTGACAGAAGTCATTGTCGATAATTATGAGAAAACAATAATATATACAACACATTAAAACAATAAAACATTATAGCAAAACAGAAAGTTTGGCTCTTGCTTCCCAGTATCTATTCTTCAGCGTCGCAGAGTGAAGTGCCTGACATTGTAGCAGGTGGTTTCTGTCCATGTTGGTGTTCGTGGAGCACAGTGGGCAATGAGGATTTCTGTAGATTCCAATCCGATGTAGATGAGCTGCAAGACAATCATGTCCTGTGTTTAGACGAAAATATGCTACAGCTTCCTTTCGAGGTAAGGAAATATAGGGTATGCATATAGCTAACTGAGATAAAGAAGAAGAAGGTACAAGGAACTTAATTAAATATATATTTTTAGTAAACTCCAGAGCTGTAACGTCACTTTTGCTAGAATACTTGTGCTATTATTAATGTAGTTTTACTATTTACAACTCTAGTACGTTTGGACCTGATGAGTTTTAACTATTGATCTAACAGCGTACAACTGTTTTATTCCGTGAACAGCTATTACTTTGTAATTAAAAATAGAACGCACCTCTTTCTACTATCACTCTGTTTGCAGTGCCAGTTTTCACTGCTACGATAAATTAATTATTTCCTAATAAAACATTTACCTCTTCCTAGTAAATACCAACATTACAAAATCATTCAGGCGATTGTACAAAAAACCTTTGTTTCCAGTGTATTTCCTAATTGTGGATTTTAATTCATTTGATAGCTTTTTTTAATGTGATAGTAAAAAGTGGTAGTGAGACTTCATCAGTCCCATAAGTTGATTTTAAATTACGGAACTTGCCTGATTTATTTTAGACACAACTTCACAACATTGAAAACTAAAGTGCTATCACAATCTATAGCTGGGGATGATGATTCTTCGCAAATGCGATATATCGAAATGCTCTTAAAAGCTTGTGCTCTTTTGTTTTCATTTTTGCGATCTGTAAACTATTATTAATGTATTTTAAAAATTCTAAAACAAAAATAAATTTACCCAAAAATTATACTATAATGTAATATAAACATAAATTGACAGTTTTTACTAATTTATTTTCTTCTAGAAACTTCAAGGAAAAAAAGGTGTAGATTGGCTGCAAACGATTTTTTTGACTGTTGAGTTCAAGTATCCAGAGTTTGCCCAAGCAGCTCTGCAATGTCCTACCAACTGCGTATATACTGAACGTTATTTCAGAAAATGCAATTTAATTGCAATAGACAGAATAATTCCAATGATAGATCAAATTGTGGAGGTATATTTTATTATTTATTTCAACAGGGATATTGATTTTTCATGACTTGAGTTAATTTTATCCATTTCATTTCTATTATTGTGGTTTTTCATCAATATAAACGTATCTCCTTTTTTCTGTTATGTTTTAGCCTAACTAGCTAACTTACTGGCACTATCGAACTTATAGGATCATGGCCGCGCGGACATATGCTCTCAATACATCCCCATCCTGAGCTAATGTTTTCCAATCATTCCCTGTATAATCTATTTCCCTCAAATCATAGTTAATGTTACACTCCCATCTCATTCTTGGTCTACCAACTGGTCGTTTTCCCACTGGTTTTCCTACAAGAAGCTTCCATGCACATCTTTAATTCCCCATTCATGCCACATGTCCTGCCCATCGCAGTCTACGAGACTTAACTGTTCTTATTATATCTGGCTTCCTATAAAGACCACGTAGTTCACTGTTATGTATAGTCTTCTCCATTCACCTGTCTGTGCATCTCTCTTTGGTCCAAACTTTACCTAAGAACTTTACTCTAAAATAATCGTAATCTCCTTTCCTCCCTTAAAGTAAGAGACCATGTGTCGCAACCATATAATATAACTGGTATAATAATAGTTTTATATATTTTTGAAAGGTGTTGGGACGTCAAGAGTCCCTGTAATGCATAATAGCACGCATTTCCAGAATTAAGCTATGTTTAATTTCTTTGTGCATCTCATTCCTATTTGTGAGTATCTGTTGATTTAATCTCTATTGATTTAAAGTCATCATAATCATTGCAAAGTTTAGGCAATCTCTAGGGTGGTGCAATTCACTAGAGCTGTATTCTTTCATTTTTCTTGCTACCCATTTGGTCTCTCTACATGCATTTGTACACTTCTATATTCAAAATAAAGCTGTATAGTTTAATTCTTCTGGTACATTTTCATTTTGTGTAATTATTTTACCATACTGAGGAATCCTTTCAATTGACTGAATCTTACTTCTACTTCCTTCATCGAGTTTCCAATTAATTTAAAATAAAGCTCAATTTAATTTTTATGTTTTTATCCAATTATCAACACTTTACTAATGTAATTTTAGTTTCACATTAAAGTGCCGCGGTGGACTAGTGGTTATGCTCCTGGCCTCTGGTCCCAAGGGTCGCGGGTTCAAACCCGGCCGGGGTCGATGGATTTTTTAGGACGGAAAAATCCAAGGAGCAAGTTCTCCGGGAGGGACTTTAAGCCGTGGGTCCCGAGTCTGAAGATTTTCAGGCTCGTAATAAATCCTTAAGCCTGAATGAAAAGGCCTCTAAGCAAAATTTACCGAATTTTCCCGTCCTAGTACTACCTTGGTTTCCTAGATGTCAGTATGAGGCGGAACGCTGGCCACGTACCACTCAAAATGACATCTATACGAAAACAAGTGTAACTAAATTAGTATGGTTCAAATTCTTCCCTGTAGGGGGAGAGCGCCTAAATCTCTGTAAAGGGAAAACATAGGCTTACAATACAATACAATTAAAGTTCTTTCGAAACTGCCGTTAGAATTGAATCACAATAACTCGTACGTTTTTAAATGCTATAAAATTTAAAATTGGAAATGTCTTACGGTACAAAATTTTAAATTCACAAGTCACAATTCTAAATTTCTAATTTCAAATTGTCAAAAATCACCACCCCTGTCTATAGCAGAAATTTAATTATTTAATATCATGACAGAATTTTTAACTATATCTTACTATCCAGTCTGTTTGTGGGTTTTGAGTATCTACCACTTTTTACATTTTTTATTTTGTCAACACATCAAGTGATTCCTGTCCAGCACTTCTCCAACTCACACAGGATACACAAAGGGCTTGGTATCACTCCAATGCGATGAAGGTGATGCCTAGAAGGCCCTTAGCCTATCAGCCAGCTGCTGGCCTCACTCCACATGTGTCGGTCACAGAGGTATATGATCATGCAGCCAGTGTAGGGGTGACATATGGTCAGCATGTCGAGTCCCCCAGCAGTTATAGCTGGTTTTCTCAACTTGGAGCCGCTACTTATTGTAGCTACCCAAATGCCTCACGATACTGGGTGGGCACCGGTCCCATACTGGCCGAAATACCATGAGCAAATTTCTTCCCCCATGGAGACTCAAACCAGCGCAAGTCCCGTAGCTTTGCGCCAAGGCTTCCTGCCTTAACCACTCGGCTACGGATGTGGAAGGTGTTATACAATTCTGCAACTGCTATACTTCTCTGATGTTTTTAATGGCATCTTTCCATTATTTGTTTATTCTTCTTCTTTAAATTTTGCTATTATGGGAGTGTGAGGTGGATTTTCGGATCATTCTCTTTGGTCAGTGCAGTTGCAGGACTTACCTCTCCATGGTGCATCTGTAAATATTGTAAACTAGCCTCCAGCTAGGAACTTACTTAGAGGCTGAAATGTGACCGCATCCGGAGACGAAATATTTGGCCACAAATGCAATTATAGATCACGGCTTAAAATCGAATCACTGGCACTCTCTAACCTGGACGTTCATGGCCTCACGGAAATAAGCCTTCCATATACCTTAATCCAGAGTTAATGTTTTATAAACATTCCCTGTATAATTTACATGCCTCAAATCATGATTGTTTTTTTTTTCATCTCATTCTTGGCCTACTTCTGAAACTTTAATTCTACTTCTTTTTATAAGAAATTTCCATTCTCCTCTTTCATTCCCATTCGTGTCACATGCCCTGTCCATCACTGTCTATGAGGCTTAACTTTTCTCATTTTGTCTGATTTCACATAATGATCATGTAGCTGACTTATGTAGTTTTCTCCATTCGCACCTTTGTTCGTCTCTCTTTGGTCCAAAAAATGTTCCTAAGCACTTTATTCTCAAATACTTGTAATATTTTCCACTCTCTTAAAGAAAAAGTCTTGTTTCACATCCATACAGTAAAAATGGTAGAATTATAGTTTTATATAGGCCTATTTTAGGTCAACATTTTAGAGTGGAATTGGAACGAATAATCTTGGCCTAATAGTTGTCCACCATTGGTTATATCCTTATTCGAGGGAGGTTTTCAATTATTCCATTAATTATATTCATTATCATGATCATCGTCCACCGCTGTGGTCTCTAGGTGCGTGCTGCCTTGTCACGCAGCGGGCCCGGAATCGATCCCTGGTCGGGGCAGTTTTTCTGGGTGAGGTTTTTATCAGGGTTTTTCCTCACCTATAAGACAAATGTTAGGAAAACTTTAAGGCCCAAACGGTCCCGGAAATCATATGGCCATCATCATCCTTCACCGGTGTGGAAAGCAACGGGAAGCTACCACACCTACAATTACCTAGTAAAGCTGCAAGGATAGAATGAAAATGCTATGATTGCAGTGAAGGACCTGCCTTCGGGCAGAATTACTATGGATGGATCATCATCATCGACATCAAGGCCTTTTGGCCTGTTCTGGCATAAAACTGGTCACGCTATCTCTTCATAGGTCGGCCAATACTTCTTTTACCTATAGGATTACACGTAGTTCAGGACGGCTTTTGTTAATTATAGTTGCTGACATGCATTGATTATGGTCTTTCCAGTTGGTCCTATATTTTTCGATAATTGCTGTAATTGGTTGTATATTCAGTTCATTCCTGATGTCTATATTTCTCCTATGATCTAACAACGTACAATCTGCCACAAATCGAAGAAATCTCATTTCTGAAGATTCTATTTGTTCTAACTGGTCTGCAGTTAATGTCCAATTCTCACTGTTAAATAGAAGTAGTGGCAATGCAATCACTTCATAATTATTTATTAAATATATTATGCCATTTAAAAATGACAGGTATTGGATTAAATAAATTGTTACTTAACATGCTCCTCACATATAACAACTTAGATTAACGAATTTCAATAAACTAAGTTAGTTTTCTTGAACCAATGAATGGTCCAGATACCTGGTGCAGATACATTGAATGGCCCCTGTTCCTTAAAGAGGCAAGTTGACATGTATTAGCAAAACAAACATTTATACTCGTAGTTAGTGATAATACATGATGTTGTTCCCATGTGATATTGGTTATCATTATATTTGTAAATCTCCCGTGTTCAAACTCTCGTCTGCAGTTTTATTTGCACAGTCCATGTTTATCTTTTTTTTTTCGTAAATCTATTATTTGTTCAGCTGCTTAAATGTCTTTGATATTCCAAGTCTATTTTCAAGTCAGTTTATTTTAACAAGTTTATTTTTTTTTTGTTTACTTCATTTCCGTTGCTGTTTTATGCTTATTGAATCGAAATTTCATACGTAGTAGAATAATTCTAATAATACTATTTATTGCAGTCTATTATTATATTTACCAATATTAGTAGGCTATAATAAATACGTCATAGGGCAGCCATTTGTTAAATTGTTTATTTATTTAATGCAGAGGCATTGATATAAATAACATATAGTTGTGAATACCGAACAGAAACTCAAAAAGCAAAACAAATTAATGAAACAACCGAAATTAAACCTTTAAGGAAAATCGCTGAGAAATAAAATTCGCAGCTCTTTATTAGAGAAGTATATGAAATTGAACTTATAAACCTCTGGATAAATGATAGAAGACTAAACTGGAACGATCACATAGATAGAATGAACAGTAAATTAGCTAAGAAAATACGTGACTGGACTCCTCAGCAGAAAAGGCCTTTAGGACGACCACAACTACGATGGAAGGACGTCACCATACCCCGGACCTGAAGTGAATGAACACGTAACAAGCTGCCAGCTTTCATGCGTAGAGGAAGAAGAAGAAGAAGGTCTTACAATAACGTAACTATAAAATAAACACACAGAAGAAAAGAGTAGATATAACACAATGTCGGGTATTTATCCGCTCATATTTTCTCTTGCTTCCCAAAACATTTTGACTAAGCTTTCAGACAGGTAGGTGTTGAAAGTCCATGATGAATCCGAGATTGCATACGGGCAGTGGGCACTTTTGGAGATACCAATGTGGTGTAGGTATTTGGTCAGGAAATCATGCCCAATAACCATTCGGAATATTGCTACTGCTCTTGACCACTCTGGGACAGATTTTAATGGCTTATTTCCACGCTGAATTTTCAATATGGTTCTTAATACTGTTTTGATGGATTTCCTGTATTGTTTAATATATGACGGTCGCTGCTCTTCAGTAGTTACATTGTTGTATGGTTTGATTTGTGTGTCCTTCTTTGCTAAGCTATCTGCAACTTCATTTCCTTCAACACCGCAATGGGAGGGGATCCATTGGAAAATTGTTTTCGTTCGACTATCTCGCAACATTCTATTATCTCCTTGCATCGCGTTTTATAATTATAGGATGGTGGTATGTTGTAGTTTAATATAGCAGATATTGCTGTTCGGGAATCACATAAAATGACTACATTTGTGAATGCTGGGCTTCTGTGCAGTAATTGTTGCAGAGCAACTACAATGCCTTCAAAAGGGATATGATCCCTTACTACCGATGAGTATGATGAAAACAAACTGCAGTGTACACCAGCACGCCTGTTTTCATGTTTGTCCGTCTTGCACCCATCAGTATATATATATATATATATATATATATATATATATATATATATATATATGAAAAGAAAAATGAATGCTTGAGTCGGGATTTGAACCCGAGTCTCTAAACTCAGTATGTTTAGCGTATATATATATATATATATATATATATATATATACAGGGCAAGTCAAAATGTTGTGCAGGTTTTCAGAAATGTATTATGTGAAATGTAATGAACATATAATATTGTGAGACATATTGTATGAAAGGTAAACTCTCAAAGTTTTTTTTTAAATATTCACAGATGTTCTATGTGAGCGCCTTTTGTTACACGACAGATGTCAAGCCGATATTCAATCTCCTGCTAAACTTTCTGTAGCAGTCCGCGGTCGATATCAGCAATGGCTGCTGTGATGCGGGCACGCAGTTCATGCAGTGTTGTTGGAAGTGGTGGTACGTAAACATGATCCTTTACAAGACCCCACATGAAGAAATCACACGGGGTTAGATCGGGTGAACGAGGTGGCCAATGAATGAGTTGTTGATCACCCTGAGATGCACGGCCTATCCAGCGTTGTGGTAAAGTCCTATTCAAATGGTCTCGAACACTGCCATGGTAATGTGGAGGGGCACCATCCAACTGCAGAATGAAATCTGGACTATCCGCTTCAAGCTGCGGAAGGAGCCATTGTTGTAGCATATCAAGGAAAACATGTCCGTTCACAGTACGTTCATGAAAGAAAAAGGGCCCATAAACCTTTGCATGGGAAATGGCACAAAAGACATTCACTTTCGGAGAATCGCGTTGATGTTCCAGAGTTGCATGGGGGTTACCAGTTCCCCAAATCCTTACATTGTGTCTATTCACTTTTCCTGAAAGGTGGAAAGTCCGCTTCATCACTGTAAACTACCCTCTCATGGAACTCATTCTCTTCCATTAATGCGAGAAAATCAACACAGAAGGACGCTCGCAAAGCATACTCGGCGGGTTTTTAAGGCTTGAACCAGTTGCAAGTGGTAGGGTTTCATCTGTAAACGTTTCCGGAGAATCCGCCATACAGTTTTTTGTGGTAGTTGAAGTTCTGTCGCTCCCCGGTAGGTGGATTTCTGTGGACTCCGCACGAAGCATGTGCGAACGCGTTCGACTGTCTCTTCACTCGTCGACGGACGGCCAGTCGATTTTCGTTTACAGATACAGCCTGAATCCCTAAATTGTGTGTACCACTTACGAATGGATCTCCCATCCGGCGGGTCTTTATCGTATCTGGTACGGAAATGTCGTTGAACACTAGTCACAGAGTTGTTTACATGGTAATCAAGCACACAGAAAGACTTCTGATCCCCAGTCAACGCCATTTTCCATATATATATATATATATATATATATATATATATATATATATGAAGCCACTTATATATTGGATGTCGAGAATATATGGTTTCAAATTCAGCAGCCTTCATCTGTATTGGTGTCTTTTTTATTGACGGGTAAAGTGATCCCACTACAGGCCTCAGGAAGCCCTTGGGGTAGTAGGAGCTTAAGGCTCCCACTTTTTCTGGACAATCGGTACTTCATGTGAGTCGGGTTGTCAGCCGTGAGTGACGGCCGTCTTTACCCCCGAGAACAAGCGTCTGGTACTTATTTCCGTTAGAGGCTGAGTCGACCCCAGTACCATAATGCCGCCAGAAGGTTTGGGTCAGTTTAAAAATCCTGACCCCACCGGGACACGAATCCTCGACCTTCCAGCTTGTAACGCAGTGCCTAACCACTACACTACGGCGTGCCCCCATTGCCAACTCACTGGCACTCTCTAACCGGCGTTTCATGGTCATATATCCCTAATCATCTATCTTGAGCTTAAGTTTTCCTATAATTTTCCGGTACAATCAAATCATTGTTGGTCTACCTACTGAACACTTTAATTCTGGCTTCCCTACAAGGATTTCGCTTGCCCTTCATTCATTCTCTATCCATACCACATTTTATGCCCTCAATTTTACGAGACTTAACTGTTCTTATTATATCTGGTTTCCCATAAAGTAGTTCACTGTCTCATAGTTTTGCCATTCAATTGTCCAATTCTCTTTTATCATTAAATATTTTTTAAATCCTTATTCTCAAATACCCGTAAACTTTTCTCTTCTTCTTCTTCTTCTTCTTCTTATTATTATTATTATTATTATTATTATTATTATTATTATTATTATTAGTATTATTTATTATTATTATTATTATTATTATTATTATTATGTATGTTAACTATACTACAAATACTCCAAGCGCGACAGGCGTAGAAGGCTCTTGGCTGACCATACGGCTGCTGGCCTCACATCAACATGTGGTAATCACAGAGGTAGACGATCATCTAGCCAGTTTAGGGGTGACATGTGGTCAGCATGTCGGATCCCCCAGCCGTTATAGCTGGTCTTCTCAACCTGGAGTCGCTACTTATTGTAGCTACCCAAATGCCTCACGATGCTGGGTGGGCACCGGTTCCATAATGGCCGAAATTAATCAAAATACAGTAATATCTAAGTGTTGCTTCGAAGATCGGAGAGTATAAAAAAATCGCATTTGTTTGAAACTGATTGATTCTTGAGAGGAAGTTGAATGTTCGTTACAAATATGGCGGCTGTCGTAGAGTTTATAGTAACTTAACTCGGTGATAAAAATGTGTGATCAAAATTATAAAAAGCACTCTAAAAGGAATTTGTCGAAGAGTGATGAAAAAACGATGGTGTTAAATGATAAGTTTATGGAGTATCGAACGATATAGTTAAATTAACTGCATTGTGTCGGAGAGTTGTGTTGTACGTATTCGCGGGGAATTAAAACAAACTGGTAATATCAAAACACCCAACAAAAAGAGGAAAAGGCCTAACCTGTTTTAAGAGTGGTGGACGATTTTGTGAAGTTTGCATAGGTTTTTTTTATTTCATTACTGTAAGTACAGTTATTTTAATTTAAATGTTTGATTTGAATTCATTTGTTTAATATAAATTATTATTTAATTCGTTTCTGACATACCATTGTGTGTGTTAATACCACATGCAACATTAAAAATTAAAACGATTGTTGTACATTGATTTATCGGTTGTAACAAACAGCTGACAGAGGTCGCATGAACTTATGCACGGAGTAATACATTCATTCATTTTGAGACTTTTCCTCATCATTGAGGCTTTTCTCCAACCAATCTTAGTAATTAACATGAATTAAAAAAATAAATATAAATGACTACGGACTTATAGACTATCAGTTTACAACAAACATTCACAAATTTCCCTTAATTAAAGTTCTCCATCGTTCTCTGTCCTCTGTGTGTTCATCTGTTACACCAAATTTCCTCATTGAATTTTGAATGTTGTTCTTCCAAGTTGTTCTTGGTCTTCTTTTTCTGTTCCTTCTTTCAATTTTCCATGCATAGAGGCCTTTGGTAGACTTCCTTCTTGCATTCTTCTTACGTGTCCATACCATTTTAGCCTTCTGTGTTCAATCTCATCCATTATATTTCTTTCTGCATTCATCCATTTTCTAATTTCTGTATTTCTAATTTTTTCCAGTCGAGATTTCCTGGCACCTCTCCTCCAAAAATCCATTTCAACTGAAGTTATTCTGTTGACATGTTTCATTGTCCAAACTTCCGATCCAGATAACATTATACTTTCCATACTCTAGTATGATTTATAATTTAGTTTTGTGCTGTTAATTTTGTTTTCACTCCATAGTATAGAATTTAACATTCCTATGGTTTTTCTCGCATTACCAATCATTTTTGCTATTTCTTTATTTGATGTTCCATCTTTCTCTATAATTGATCCCAAATAACAGAAACTATCGCTCTTCTTTATCTTTACCCCATCAATATATAATTCATCTGGGCCATTTGTTAAATACTCTGTTTTGTTTTTTGTTGATTTTCAAACCCCATTTCTGAGAGTAATATTCGCATTCGGAAGTTAAATGTCAAAGTGTGTTTCTTAGGCTGGATAGACAATAGCTAATCTTCTTTAGAATAGTCTGATGTTTGATTCGAACCGTGTCCTCTGGTCAAAACCAAAACATATAATAGCGCTACGACTACGATCGGTAATCAAAACGTGAAAGAGCTGCAAAACAAAGCTATTATTATTATTATTATTATTATTATTATTATTATTATTATTATTATTATTATTAAATAATGCAATAAATTTAGTAACATTATATATAATTTGTATTAGGCATTTGAGTAAAACACGCAGGACGTGATGAGAGCATACAAACAAACGGGACTAAAACTGACGAACTTTACGGTCTCGAACTTATGTCATTCCACATCCCCCACCACCTTCTCTCACTCCGACCCATATATCATACTTCACTGTACTACATTAAACTCTACGCACGTACACGAACAAACACGAACTTAACCGAACATTTATACACAAGCTTAAAACGAGCGAGAATGAATGATAGAGAGAGAGAGAAAGAGATAAAAAAGAGAGGGAATGGAATAAAAAAACACGAACCAACAACTCAAAACTCCACCCAATCCCAGATTGACTTTCTCGTTTCTATGGCAACAAACGGTCCTAGATAGCCCGAGACTTCCTCAGCGATCGATGGTTGTGTGCACAACAAAGCTGGAAGAAGAAAAGCACTCTCTCTCTCTCCCTCTCTCTTTAACTTTGTAACATATTTCTCAATTTCTCTTTCTCTTCTACTTAATTTATCTCTCACTTCTCATTTCTCTATCACTGGAACTGTTTATTCATCTCCTATTCTGCCAAATTAGATATATTACTACATCTTCTACAGAATACCCTGAAAAGTTATCTTATAGTATTTGAATTTAAAGTGAAAGTAGAATACAAATTATTACGTTAAATTATTTAAATACTTTGTGCATTATTTTTTATTGTTCACTATATTTACAGTTTTTGTTAAACCTGTCTGTAAGTCAGTAGTTAGAATTAGGATAAGTCAATACCAAGGGATTAGGTCGAAACTAATTAATCCTACATAATTGTTTCTAGAAAATGGAGAGGAAAATCTTAGGCATAACTCTGAAGGACAGAATCTCGAATCTTCAAGCGATATCCTCAACAACTGATCCCGCACAACAAGCCATCAGGAAAAAATGGAAGTGGGGAGGCCAAGTCGCAAGAATACAGGACGACAGGTGGACAATAAAAACAACCATGTGGGACCCGTACACAGGCAAGAGACAGCGCGGAAGACCAAGACAACGATGGGCTGACATCTTCAAAGAACGAGCAGGGGCGCAATGGTCCAGAGTCGCCAGATGCAGGAAAAGCTGGAGAACGATGGAGAGCCAACTGTGTATTAACTAATCACAGAACAGACAGTGTATACAAACCAAGTGCTACATCCAAGTCAACTTCTCACCACGGAGTAGCTCACCGGGTGACACTCTCAAATAGAGCTTAACCCCTGTACAGGGAGGCCTTTGCCCTAAAGGGACATATCAGGCTTTATTTATTTATTTATTTATTTATAATTGTTTCTAATTCTGTCATATGATATATTGTTTATCAAGTACTTTTTTATAGCAATTCAAATGTTATAATTAACTACTATCCTATTTTAAGAAGTTCGTAAAGGTACTAATATATAAGCAGGCCCTGTTTCAAGATATTCTAGTAAAAATAATTATTTCAAAATAGGTAATCTGAAATTTAAAAAAAAGGTTGAAAAATGGGGAACATAGAGGTTAAAGTAAAGTAAAGTAATTCCACTACAGGCCTCAGGAGGCCCTTGGGGTAGTGGGAAGTTAAGGCTCCCACTTTTTTCTAGACAATCGGCACTTGATGTCAGCCCTGCGTGACGGCCGCCTTTATCCCCTCCACCTAGCAGGTGTATCCTCTATCCTAGGAGCCGTAAATTTCATTTCTACTATTATTAACATAAAAGCCTATTAGTATAAAGCCAGAACGAATTCCTCTATTTGTTTGAGCAGTAGGGATTACTGTTTTATTGCTCCTACTATCATTACCAGTTCTAGCGGGGGCAATTACAATATTATTGACAGAGCGAAATTTAAATACATCCTTTTTTGACCCAGAACAAGCGTCTGGTACTCATTTCTGTTAGAGGCTGAGTCGACCCCATGGCCATAGTGCCGCCAGAAGTTTGGGTCAGTTTAAAAATCCTGACCCCACCGGGACTTGAACTCTTGACCTTCCGGCTTGTAGCGCAGTGCCTTAACCACTACGCTACGGCGTGCTTCCGAACATAGGTTAGGACGATTTTTAGACCAGAGAATGACGAGCACACAGATGAATGGAGAAAAATAATTACATTATACAGGAAATGATTGGAAACATTAACTGAGGATGGAGAAGTATGGAAATTTTATGTATGTTCGGCAATGAACCACCGGGTTCGATAGTGCTAGTTAGTTTACTAAACAATTCACATATTTGGTAACCAATTTGAACGAAAAAACTTGCCAGGAAAATAAATTGTAGATCATACAAACTTTGCACATATGTGTTACCGTAATCTGAATAAAGTTTTAAGCTCTAAGCTCTCAAATAAAACAGCTTAGCTTAACTGTTATAAAACGATAATTATACAAACATAGTCATATCCTGTCGCATAAAAAAATCTGAAATAGCTCATTACTTCATCATTATTATAGTACATTCACGAATTTAGGCCATTTATTGACCTGTTTCGGCCTCAAGAGAAACACCATCCTGAAGTCTTTTGAGTGGACATCATTACTTTTGAAAATAAAATATTACAAGTTTTTGTTGGTGTTAGAGAAAATCAGGGATGGAAATAAAAAAAATGCGGTTAAGTGTCACAATCAGAAGATAGTATAACTTACGTTTATAGGAGTTTTTTTTCTAATGATAACACATTATTGAACATTGAAACGTTTTCGGAACTCCTGTGTAGCCTATAGTAGTCTTGTTTTGGTATATTATCATTGTAACAGAAAACTTAATTTAGGCTAATAACTTAAAATGTATCTTGGTAATATTAATAATAATAATAATAATAATAATAATAATAATAATAATAATAATAATAATAATAATTTTATTGATATACAGATTTTTAATGTTTACACATCTTTCTGTGCCTAAAGTTTTATTTTTCTTCTCCACTCGTCTCTATCCATCCATTCCATGTCTTCCAGCCTCCTGTTCTCATTCCAGTTCTTATTTCTTGCATCCACAAGTTTCGAGGTCTTCCTTTCCTTCTTCTTCCAGGTGGACACCATTCCAATGTTCTCCTGGGTAATCTTTCTTCTTGCATTCGTCACACGTGCCCATACCAATTTAATTGCTTATATCTTATATAATCTACTATTGAATATCTCATATTCATTTTTTCTCGTATGACAGTAGTTCTTATTTTTTTCCATTTTTGTTTCCATTCAATAATAGTAATAATAATAATAATAATAATAATAATAATAATAATAATAATAATAATAATAATAATAATAAAACTTGCCGGAGATGAGGTGCTGAAAAAAAAGTCCAAAAGTTAACTTTAAATAGGAGGCAAGGAAGGAACCACGCAAGTCACTTTTTTTTTTCTGAAATGGGAGTTTGATATATGATTAGATAATGCCTAATGCATAACTAATGCCACGAGTGATTTCCAAATTATCGATAAATTCACGTCTCACGAAGTGAGGAGTGAATTTATCTAGAGAATTTGGAAATCAAGAGTGGCATTTGTTAGGACTATTTAACGAATAAAATTAAGCTATTTACTAAACAATAATTATTTGAATATAGTTACCGGTGTTTTAAAATATTTATGTAGTTAATGTAAACGGCGATGTTTGAAAACACATTAGAAATGTGAAATTATGTATATTCACTGCAACTCAATCATATTATTTATTGCCAAATAGGATTGCAATGTTGTAAGAATGCACTCTAGTGGAGAAATAATGAAACACATCAACTATTATAATCAACATTATAGGTTAATCATTTATATTTTGAATAAACAACTCAATAAAATCACTGAATCTATTCATTATTTCCTATATTCAATGTATTCGTTGGAGAAAAATAATGGTCTAACCTGTTCAGAATATTAAAAAAGGAGGAGCTTTCTTTATCACAAAAGCAGGAGCTGATAAAGAGAAATCGATAAAGAGCGAGGTGAACCACGACTGTCATTGGTGAAAAACAGAATTCATTGAAACGTGATTGGTCATTGACTACCATTTTCGACATGAGTTAAATAGTCCATGTAATGCACTATCAGACAGGTGAATGGAGAAGACTACGTAACAATGAACTGCATGGTCTTTATAGGAAGCCAGGTATATTAAGAACAGTAAAGTCTCGTAGACTCCGATGGGCAGGACATGTTGCACGTATGGGGAACGAAAGACTTGCATGGAAGCTTCTTGTAGGAAAGTCAGAGGGAAAACGCCCAGTTGGTAGACCAAGAATGAGGTGGGAGAATAACATTAACTATGATTTGAGGGAAGTAGATTATACAGGGAATGATTGGAAAGCATTAGCTCAGGATAGGGATGTATGGAGAGCTTATGTCCGCGCGGCCATGAACCTACGGGTTCGATAGTGCCAGTGAGTAAGTAAGTAATGCACTATCACTTAGAAGTGTGAAACAGTAAAAGATGCAGTTTAGCAATTGATTTGTTTACCTCCAAAACTTAGTATACATGTAAAGAAGTATATATGTTGTACAACTAAAAGTATGCCTACTTTTTTATTATCATCATCATCTGGTATCATGGCAGCTGCCGCCGTCTTCCGGAAACCAAACTCCTTTCCTCTCTGTATATCTATTGATCTTCCTCCATTCCTCTGATATTCATAGCTGCTTGTACCCCTTCTATCCAAGTTTTCTTCGGTCTTCCTCTTTTCTTCCTTTCCATTGGGATCCATTCCATAATAATTTTAGATTTCAAGGAAAAAGTGGCTTACCTGGTTTTTTTCCTTGTCTCCTTCAAATTAATTAACCCATGCACTATGTATGAGTGATAAAAGTGGAATTTTGCAATCTCTAGAAACCACTTATAATAAGAAAAGTTAGGTCTCGTAGACTTAGACATGTGCACGAATGGGGAATGAAATATGGGTATGGAAACTTGGAGGAAAACCAGGGGGAAAGCGCCAAGTACGTAGGCCAAGTATGAGAAGGGAGAATAAAATTAACCATGATTTGATGGAGGTGAATTGTGCAGATAATGTTTGGAAAACATTAGCTCCGGATAGGGATTTATGGAGAGCTTACGTTCGTGTGGTCATTAACCTCCGGGTGTGATAGTGATAGTCAGTAAGTTATAAATGAGCTCAAGTAGATTCAGTGCTTTATACTGCATCCCGATTAATCCGGCATAGTTTTCACTCAAACCCGTCCCGGGTCTACAAAGGGACAATCTATCCAGGAGAGTCTACAAGTCATGGATCCAGTCTCAAGATTTTCGGACTCGTTAAAGAAACTCAATCCTAATTAGACTATCTGAGCAAAATTATTAGGTCTTTCCCAACCAAATAATATCATAGTTACTTACCAGGTGTCTCTTTGAGGCGATGAGATAACCACTTATCACTCGTTAACATATCTACGGAAATAAGCGTGTCTAATTAGCTGGTTAATCAGTTGTCTCAAGGAAACACCCTTTCACTAAAATAGTATAATGTAGGCATGACACGTCTACCCTACATTAATTACGAAATATGTAAAAAATGTTACAAAACCTTTGAAAATGTTCTATGTTTTCCGTGCCTCAAAAACTTGACCCACATAATTGCGGTGATAATACAAAGAACATACTTTCAAAATATTTCAGCATAGACCCGAGGTTAGTAACGAAAAATGTAATTTAAAATTGACCTCATAATCCATCTACGATCATGCACTCCTGAGGGCTATAGGAGCTTTCAAAACAACATAACTTACAATTATTAGAGTTCTGCCAGCATTTTGGCTATCTACTGGGCGCTTACCCTTTGGTTTTCTATAAGAAGTTTTCATGCCCCTCTTTCATTCGACATACAACATGTCCTGTACATCGCAGTCTACTAGGCTTAATTTTTTTATTACATCAAGTCTCCCGTAAAGATCATTGTTACGTAGTTTTCTTCTTGTTCGTCTCTGTTTCGTCCAAACATTTTCCTAAAAACTACTAAATAACACTTGAGCAACAAAAAAAAAACTTTTTTTTTGTCTCAGAAAGAAAAATATGCGATTCTTATAGTATTTTTTCCCTGAATTCAAATATGATATCTTTTTTCTCCATCATGCAAGGTTTCCGAGAGACAGGCATTTATAATTTCAAACACTTTAATATTTTCTGCATTCGTAACTACACAATATTGGAACATTCGGACTCACCTAGAAAGTAAGAAATGACGATTTTCTGCTATATTTCGCCTGTGGAGCATCCCTCTTGATGGTCCAACAATAATCGGCCAGCATATTAGAATTCCATTTGCCTTGATATCTCTTTTCCATAGCTGAAATCTCCTGATGAAAGTGTTCCCGTTTTATTTTACAATGGACAAATGGACGAAAAAACGTTTATTAAAGAAATAATTATTTAAATCCATTCATTGAAAATGAAATGAAAAAAACTGTGGGCGATGGAGAAATTCCGAATACATATTTGAAAACACGATAAAAAAAACTGCAGTAAGTACAACTATTGGTACTCATGAGACAAAAATCATGTTGACCAGCGTAATTATAGACTATTTAATAAACTAATTAAATAACTACTACGTTTACGTAATATAAGGGAATCAATTATTTTTCTTTTTGAAACATATATAGTTCGTTTAACATCTCTCTTTACGTGAGGTTCATTTAAACCCCAGATGTGAATATTACAGAATTCTTTAGAAGCAAGAGCCAATACACCTAATCGTGAGAATACAGGTAGATAGGATTGACGGAGGAATTAATTTTATAAGAGTAAATAAATAATTTGTTTTTGGCGTTTATGAGAACCGTGTTTGTATTCCAAAGTGAGTATATATATATATATATATATATATATATATATATTGTGTGTGTGTGTGTGTGTGTGTGTGTGTGTGTGTGTGTGTGTGTGTTATAATTAAATATTTAACATTGAGCAATGCAAGCTTAATATGGTATGATAAGAAAAATAAATGCCTGGACGGGATTCAAACCCGGATCTCTGAGTCTGTACCTCAGTGTGATATCCATTACACCACCAGGCGAATCCAGTTCAAACATTTATTTTTCTTATATATGTATCTAGTAATAATGGGGAATATAATACATATATAAGAAAAACAAATGTTTGAATTGGATTCGCCTGGTGGTGTAATGGATATCACACTGAGGTACAGACTCAGAGATCCGGGTTCGAATCCCGTCCAGTCATTTATTTTTCTTATCATACCATATTAAGCTTGCATTGCTCAATGTTAAATATTTAATTATAACATCGATAAAGCGTCACTGCTATAAAGTAAAAATATGTTCTCTTTAATTTGCTTACTTGTTATAGTCAGCTACTAGATGGCAGTGAAGACAGAGTTCTCGCGACATCTAGTAATAATGGGGAATATAATACATATATAAGAAAAATAAATGTTTGAATTGGATTCGCCCGGTGGTATAATGGATATCACACTGAGGTACAGACTCAGAGATCCGGGTTCGAATCCCGTCCAGGCATTTATTTTTCTTATCATACCATATATATATATATATATATTATGTGTTAATAAAATGGTATGGTGCCATCTTATCCAGCATTAGAAGTGCGAATTGTTTCCATAACTGCCTCTATGAGCTCTAAAAATGTCCGGAAATCATATTTCAATAATACTGCCATTCCAACATGTAAGAAAAGAGAGAGAAATATTTCTTTGTGCCTCTAAGCAAATCGTTTGCATGAAATATGTGCTCGGATTAAATGGGAATCGATATAACAGTAAGTTGTAGAGTAGACAAGACTGAAGGGGATCCAACAGGGAGAAAATCTCATTACTTCTTTAGATTCATGTCACTTGATATGGAGTAGGAAATGGTCACTTTTAGGTTAGTGAACCATGTCGAAAAAATAGTTAGTGCTAAGATCTGCAACATCATGCACACTATGTATCTAATGAGTATTAGATTTATTAGAAAATAATTATGTCAAACTGTTTGCTAACTGATGCCTCAGTTAAACTAAAATTCATGTCATTTTTATGTTTTCCTAAATCGTGTTTCATCTTAATATTCCTTCTAGTTCTTACTATTCCCTTCATTATTGTGCCCAACAAAGCTAAGAAGAAAATATTACTATTATTTAGGGCTAAAGTTTATTTTTATTTATTATTGTTGTTATTATGTTATTATTATTATTTAGGACTAAAGTTTATTTTTATTTATTATTATTATTATTATTATTATTATTATTATTATTATTATTATTATTATTATTATTATTATTATTATTATTATTATTATTATTATTATTATTATTATTATTATTACAGTAAAATCTGTCGTAGCCGGAACCTTTATAAGAAGGAAACCTGCAGAGACGGAAAGAAATCTCCAGAACGGTACGATTTTATATGTAAAATCGTCCTGTATAAGCCGGAAGCCTTCATAACGCGGAAACGGAATGGTTTTTAAAGTACCAATAGTTAATTTTTACCTCAGTAAGACGGAAAATTATTCTTAAGCACGTTCTAATTACAGTATTAATGACAGCACGTGAAAATTCTGCACATGACGCTACTGAATTACATCGTTTTACTTTTTTGTGCTGCCATTGTATTGCGGGGATACCCTTGCTTATGTGTGATAGCAGGGAATTCCTCGCTTTTCCTTGCCTGCTTACGTAACCTGCGAGGGAGTTGGGAAACTCTTCAGTCCGGTTGAAGTCTTCCTGTGGTTGAGTTCCTTCTCGCTTTTGTTTAATAAAGTTGTTTTGTATTACCGTGCATACTGTGCTGTGCAACATACAGTATTTTGGCTGTATTTCAGTTCAATCCGTTATGTCTTTAAAGCGTGCATGTAAAACCCTTACACTGCGTGAGAAAATTCAAGTTATAAATGAACATGAGGAAGAAAAGTGAACTGTTAAAGATTTAACCGTTAAGTTCAATGTGAGTAAAACCCAAATTCATGACATTTTAAAAAATAAGGACAAGGTTAAGAAAATTTGGTTTGAAGGAAAATCGGGTGATGTGAAATGATTAGGAAAAATTTCTGAAAATCAAGCCATGAACAGTGCTGTATATGAGTGGTTTGTTGGTGCGCGTGCGAAGGGAATTCCCATTTCAGGCCCGATCATTCATGAACGCGCATTAGAAGTTGCAAAATCTTTAGGAAACGGAAGTTTTAAAGCCTCCAAATATGGAGGAAGTGAAATTAACTAAAAATGTGAGTAATCACTTTTTTACTTTTTATTCGCTATATTTGTGGAGCAGATACTGCAGTTGATAATTTGCTTGTAATTTGGGAACCCTTTATAAGAAGGAAAACTGCCAAGACGGAAATATATTTAAGGAACCGTCATGTTCCTTCATAGACAGGTTTTACTCTATTATTAATCATCCTTGTATGGATCAAGATAGTGGTCTTGTTGCAGCCCTTTCGATCTATGAAAACAAAACAATGGCTTTTATATGACAGACAAACTGGTGCACACAGAAGCGTAGTTGGTTCAGGTAAATGTTTAAACTGGCCTAAGGCAATGCCATGATCCGGGGTCGAATCACCCTCTTATCCCCAGGATGGTCAAGGGTCCTCCATGCGGGCTTTGGTCAACTTAGTAGCCGCTTTTTCCCCACAGAGACCACCGAGTGATTAATGATAGCTCATCGCCTCAAAGAGACATCTAGTGAGCAACTAAGGTAAAACCCGATTGAATTTTGCTCAGAGGTTCTAATTAAGAAATGATGATGTTTTACGAGCCTAATATTCTTCAAACTCGGGACTCATAGGTTAAAGTCCCTCCCGGATGATTTCTTACTTGAATTTCTCCATCCTGAAAGATCAATTGTCCTCGACCGGGTTTGGAACTGTAGGACCGCAGTAACAACGAAAAACCAAAATGTAAAACTGTTATTGCTGTATACTGTGTATTACGACATAAATATAAGTAATTTCTACTCATTCGTTTTTCTGTTTTATTAAAAACTAGCTAATACCCGGCGTGCACTGCTACGCCTAATTAATGAAAATTAATGAGCTTTCATGTTTAGTTGAATAAGCAAAGGAAAAAATAATTATAAATTTATATTTTTAGATACCCCGTACTGATTACCCGGCGTTCCCCGGGAATCTACTTATCCCGATCTTCTTGACATAAAACAGCTGAAATACGAAAATTAATGTGTTTTATATTTAGTTATATAAGTAAAAGGAAAAATGTATATCGTAATTATTTTAGATACCCTGTGTTGTTTACCCGGCGTTGTCCGGGAATCTACTCATCCCGATCTTCTTGGCATAAATGAGCTGAAAGACAAAAATTAATGTACTTCTTATGATTAGTTGAATAAGTAAAATGAAAAATAATTATAAATGTATATCGTAATTATTTTAAGATTCTCTGTGCTGATCACCCGGCGTTGCCCGGGAATCTACTTATCTCGATCTTCTTGGCATAAATGAGCTAAAAGACAAAATTCGTTATTGTGAGTTATCCGTAAAAGAATACCCGCCATGTTCTGCTATGCTTGCACAGGAATCTACGTACTTGTCTAGATCTTCTTGACATCAATGAAAGACAAAAATGGTTGTTATGAGTTATCCTTAAGAGATAAACATATGCTGTCGCGGACTTCTTTGTAGAGCTTTTTGAGATAATCATTTCTGTGCACTTTAATGTTGTGTATTTGTTATGGTTTAGACAACGTAAGCAATTTAAGCGTCTAAAGAACTACTTTTTCACGTTTTCCACTAAAAGGGCTATTTTAAGGGAGTAGGAGTTGAGTATCACAACTCTGTTATAGCCTATGTTCATTCCGGGAATCTCCCGAACGTTTTGCAAAAAGCCCCATCACAATTGAACCAACGATATGGCCGCGCATAAAGTACGAACAAACTAACAAACAAACAAAGAAACAAACATTTTTATATATTAGCTATTAAATAAATTAAACCGATGTATCTTATAGATTATATTGTCAATTTAAGTGTCAATTGCCTACTGCTTTATATTAACAACTGATAACTGAGGAATGTTTCTCTGGATTCTATTTCTCAAATTTGCTTGTCTGTAATTTCTCTACAATCAAGCAAATTATTGCTTCGGTTTAAATCATTTAGGACTGCAGAATTATTATAAGACATGTCCCTCGCCGTTGCAGAATCGTCTAAGCCTGAGTGCAGGGGATTTAAAAGGTAGGTTTTTGGGTGAAATTTAAATTTTAATTTATTTCTAAGTATTTTTGATGAGCTTCGGTTTAAATCATTTAGGACTGCAGAATTATTATAAGACATGTCCCTCGCCGTTGCAGAATCGTCTAAGACTGAGTGCAGGGGATTTAAAAGGTAGGTTTTTGGGTGAAATTTAAATTTTAATTCATTTCTAAGTATTTTTGATGAGCTTCGGTTTAAATCATTTAGGACTGCAGAATTATTATAAGACATGTCCCTCGCCGTTGCAGAATCGTCTAAGCCTTAGTGCAGGGTGCACTAGTTCTATTCACCGTGGGGAAATAATTTTTGTAGTGCTAGACTTGTGAGTAATTTGGTTAATACGAAAAATGGCGGTTTCATTTTGAGAATAGCATTATATAGACTAGGAACCACATGTCACTCCTATGCTATCTGCATGATGGTCCATCTCTCTAAATTTCACCTGTAGATATGAGTCCAGTAGGCGGCTGCTAAATCTAGGCCTGATCACAGTAATTTCAAAGTTATAAATAGTTCACTTATTAAAGCCTTGATAGTCTTACTACTACTACTACTACAGAATTACAATCTCTTACTGCAGTCCTGAGACTGCGACAGACAGGACATATGGCACGAATGGAAATGAAAGAGGGACATTGAAGTTTCTTGTAGAAAAACCAGAAAAAACAGTTTTTAGGTGGGAGAATACAATCAAAAATTGTTTGAGGAAAGTAGATTATACAGGGAATGATTGGAAAATATTAGCACAGGATAGCAATATGTGGAGAGCTTATGTTCGCGCGGCATTGAACCTACGGGTTCGCTAGTGCCAGTGAGTTAGTTACTTTGTTCAGAATATTTCGTCTTTGTTATTAGGAGCAATTCTCTTTATCTATTCACGCTTTTTGAGATATAAATTATTTTTTTTATTTTACACCGATTTATAAACCCTCTTTTATAAACCCCCTACTCGTGTCCGACGAAATGCCAGGTCAAGGAATGAGATAAAGTCCCTATTTTTTAAGGTCTCTGATAAATAATGATGCCGGCTGTCAGTCTTCTCGCAGAGGTAGATGAAATGAAAGGAAAAGAAATGGATGGCATGAGCGTTAAGAAGTGGTGGAATGTAGTTTTTGGCAGGTGAACATTTGAGAAACCGTAAATGAACTACCTTTCACCAATTCGTCCACCATGAACCCGATGTGAATTGTCCGAAAGATGAACTAGGAACCCACAGGTGGATGACGAATGTTTAACCACTTTTGCAGGAAACCGTCTCTGTTACATAGTTCCTTTAACAAGTTCCATCCGGCTTTAATTTTAGGCTTTTTAGCATTGTTATTATGATAAACAGGAGCAGGCCTGATGCACCAATCTCCAACTTGGAAGACCAGGTGATCTTTGGTCAAGGTTTTCTTCCTCCAGCCTTTATCAAACCAATGACGAACTGTAAGTCAGCAGCATCTGTACCCTCGATAAGGGGCCCTCACAGGGTACTCAGCCGGGCACACTGAACCCTTGATTTTTAACGAGGTTGTTACTCCTTCCCCTCACGGGTACGACGAATACAAGAAGAATGGTTACCCAGAAAAAATATTGGAATGGTGTCCACCTGGAAGAAAAAAAGAAGAAAAAAAGGAAGACATCGAAACTCGTGGATGCAAGACATAACTCAAATGCGATCAAGAGGACTGGAGGATATGAAGTGGATAGGGGCGAGTAGAGAAGGAAAATAAAACTTTAGGCACAGAAAGATGTGTAAACATTGAAAATCTGTATATACATAAAATAAGTTCCTTTCATAATATGATTCAGGTGCCTGATGTGTTCTTCAAATGATCCGTCTCATAAGAAACTATCCCAAGAATTTTTTTTATGAAATCAACAGTTCAAGTGAAATTTAAAGAATATCCATCAAACTTTGTTATACTATTACTTTAAATGGTTATTTGGTTAAACGGTTTTGATTCTTCGTATAACTTAAGAAATGAATTCGAAGGAACAAATTTAGAAAGAGAATCAAGTTTTGTAATGCACTTGGTCACGAAATAAAAGTGTGGAACTAGTTTGTTGTTTTTACTTTCAAACTATGTGTAGAATTAGATTGGATTTTAGACGATATTTGAAAATAAAACTTTTTGTCATGCAATTGTAGTAAAGAGAATTCTGTTACGTAGTAAACACTAACATTCCACACACAAAGACAATTTTATGTAGTTTGTTTGTCTACTGCTGTGATCTAGGGGTAACATCGATCCCTAAGACTCCAACGGGTCAGGTTTCGATCCCAAGTTATGACAAATTTCCTAGGTGAGGAAGTCTTTCGGGGATTTTACTCACCTGTAAGACAAATGTCAAAAAAATATGGTCCAGGTAGTTCCAAAATAGCCATCACAATTATTCGTATAATATTCGCCTTTTTTATGAATTCATAAGTAATTGGTGGCCCTGGCACTGATCTCCTCACTCATCTATGGAGGCTTTCCATTTCCACGTGTTGTCAGATTACTTTGTATGTGATCCAGACTTGAAAATCCTCTCCCGACATGTGGTGTCACTATAAGTTCTAAGTAGCATTGATCATGTACCTATGAAGAGAGAGGTTAAACAAAGAGAAATATTGAAAAATATATTGATTTGAAGCAATATTGTAGTAATTGTTATTTTTTTTATGTTAGGAATATTCCACAATGCAGTGTTTCTCCTTCAACACAAAATGATTTGTCGCCAGAGGTTCCTGTATAAAACATAACCCCTCAAATCTCTAGCTTCCATACGTCTCACTCCATCTATCCAACCTTCTCTTGGTCTGCCTCTTCCACTTCTTCCATTAACTTTCCAATCAATGATCTTCTTTGGTATCTTCTTTTTAATAGTAACAATAATATAAATAATAATAATAATAATAATAATAATAATAATTAAATGGTAGATACAAAGTGTTAAACCGGAGAAAAATATTTATTCTTAGTTTAAACTTTTATGCGCATATGAAATTGTGCAGAATGCAATTAAGTGGCCGTACTACATAGTTATTCTCATCATACTTTCTTCTCTTGGTAAGTAGGTAAGAGTAAAAGGTTAGGCTACGCGCTCTGTTGCGTGAACGAATTTCTTGCATGTCGTCATTTATCTCTTTCAATTTTGCTATTAATACAAAGAGGATGATCTGAAATTATGACAATTTTAAAAATTTAATAGTTGTATTTTTAAAAGTACGTCCACAGCTGTGATTTCGGAGTAGCGTCGTTGCTTCGTACGTAGCGGGCCAGGATTCGATCCCCAGTAGGGACAAGTTTTCTGGTGATGTGTTTTTCGGGATTTATCCTCACCTATAAGACAAATTTCAGGAAACTGTAAGTCCCAAATAGTCCATTAACATCATCTGGTCATCATAATCTTATGTTTAGTGTGAATGTGTGAGTGAATTATACGTTTCGTCTTAAAGTGATATTGATGTCTCGGAGGAGGCCTGATCACTCATTCGACCCTCTACGAACTTACGTGGTCTAAAAGTATTGTCATCATCATCAACATCAATAGTCACAGATTAAGCCCATGTGGCTTGTTCCGGTCTCATAGATTCTCATTCAAAAAGTTGAATCCATCTGTTTTTCAGTCTACCAATATTCCTATCTCCTCATAGTTTGTAATTAAGTATACTTTTTGGAATCCGATCATCTTTCATTCTTCGAACATGTTCTTTCCAGTTTTCTCTAGATTCTTTTATTTTATCTAAAAGTTTAAAAATATATAGCTCGTTTCTAATATCTTCACTTCTTCTTTTATCTAGAAGTTTGCAGCCAGCCACACTTTTCATAAATCTCATTTCAGCTGCTTCTATGATCTTCTCTTCTCTTTTAGTTAAAACCCAAAATTCACAATCATACAATAGTAAGGGGACTGCCACTGCTTTATAACATTTTAGTTTTGTTTTCATTCTTGTGTTTTTAAATATTATTTTAATTGTGTCACATATATAATTAAATTTTGTTAAACAGTTCTTCATTTTTAAAATAGGAGATTTCATAACCCATGTATTTAAAATGGTTCACTTGCTCAATGGGTTTCCCCTCCGGAATTATTTTAGCCCTCACGTTATCTGATCTCTTAAAAGCTAAGATTTTTGTTTTACTTATTGATATTTTCAAATTATAATTCTGTATAATGTTACTTATTGAAAGAGTGATTTCTGTAGACCATCTTCTGAGCTAGATATTAGAACTAGGTCGTCTGCAAAAAGTAAGGTATCTATGATCTTACTTCTTATTTTGAAATGTGAGTCCAAATTTATCTGTCAATTATATTATGATATCGTCAATATAAATATTAAAAAAAGGGAGAATGAAAGCGGATATCCCTGTCTTACACCCCTATTTATTGCTGCTGTTGTATTCTTTTTATTTTTTACTCCAGTTTCTATTGTTATTTTATTTCCTACATATACATATATATTTTTTATTGCAGTATTAGGTGCTGAGATACGCCTTTCTGTTTCATTATATTCCACAATTTATTTCTGTTAACTTTGTCAAACGCCTTTTCAAGATCTATAAATGTCATAAAATTTGGTAGATTATATTCTCTATGTTTCTCAATTATTTGATTGATGGTAAAAATGCAATCTGAACATGATCTGCCTTTTCTGAATCCATTTTGGGCTTCTAGAATAATATTTTCCATAATTACATTTAAACGGTTTTACAGTATAGATGCAGAGATTTTATAACAGGTACCCAAGTCATTTAAGCCTCTATAATTTTCACAATTACACGTATTGTGTAATCCAATTTTTTAAATCCCTTTCCCAAAAGATCGTATCATTTTAAGTCCCGTGCGGCGTGGGGTAGATTAATGTACCTATAAAATAGGTATAGAGGGAGAAGAAGAAGAAGAAGAAGAAAGGAGAAGAAGTCTTAAGAGTATCCTTTTCATATTATGAAGTTGTTTCAGGTTATTTGAATAAGCTTACAAGGCTTTGAATATCATTAAAACTAACAGTGTTTACTCCCATGTGCTTATTAATATGAAATTTCAGTTTTCCGAAATTTTTATTTTAGTCATATGACAGCTTGAAATTAATAAATATATAAATAATGATTTTTCATGGAATCAGCTATGTCTAGACCTTAATTAAAATGTTTCTTTTTTCAAAATTTAAATTTATATTTAATTTAAAATATATTCATATTAAAAAATATGATTACAGAAATAATTTTAAAAATTACTAATTATACCTTACTTTTGATATGACATATTAGAATTCTGAAAAAAAAAACACAAATTCTAGGCTACCAGTTTACCAATGAACCTTTTTTTAAATTTTATGTATAAAAGCGATTGACTTATATACTTTTTTCAAAACTCAAAATTTGTAGCTATAAATATTTATTTATTTTTAATTTGACACCCCATGTACTTTTTTTATTTCCCGTTTGTTGTTTCTTTATATCATTATATACTTCTCAAATGTGTAAAATGGAGATTACGAGTATTTGAGAATAAAGAATTTTTTTGTACCAAAGAGAGATGAACAGACAGGTGAATGGAGAAGACTACATAACAATGAACTACATGGTCTTTATAGGAAGCCAGATATAATGAGAACAGTTAAGTCTCGTAGACTGCGATGGGCAGGACATGTGGCACGAATGGAGAATGAAAGACGTGCATGGAAACTTCTTGAGGAAAACCAGAGGGAAAATGCCCAGTTGGTAGGCCAAGAATGAGGTGGGAGAGTAACATTAACTACGATGAGGAAAGTAGATTATACAGGAGATGTTTGGAAAACATTGTGTCAGGATAGGGATGTATGGAGAGCTTATGTCCGCGCGGCCATGAACCTATGGGTTCGATAGTGCCAGTGAGTTAGATAGTTAGTTAATGTGTAGAATACTAGAGCAAATAGAAGACAAAAGTTAATTTCTTACCATCCTCTTCCATTGAGTCGTGAAGAGGAATTATGGCATATACAATTTTATTTTATTATTTTGAGCACAAAATAGCATTAATTTTCAAGGCATAAGTATATCGTAGGCTTTAAACCCTAATATATATATATATATATATATATATATATACATAATATAGCTACACAAATTCCTCACAATCCTGAGTGGCCTCCGGTCTCATACTGGTCAGAATTCCATAAGGAAATTTCTTCCCCCATAGGGACTCGAACCAGCGCAAGTCCCGTAGAGAACTCCTCCTTACGTTTCATAGTAGGTTGCTATATGCCAAATTTGGTTCCGAAAAAAAAATGCTGCCGTTAGAGCATTAACATAGGCCTATACAATTTTTTTTGCATGTTAATTTTCGGTATCAAATTTGTAAGATCGATGATGATGTTTAAAAACGTTTTCATTAGAACAACCTCAATAGCTTCATTCCTTCGAAATTCTCTAATATGCTGAAAAAATTATAGATCACTTTGTATAATCGATTGATACTTCAATAAACAGCTACAGTTGCCATAGTTATGGAGTAGTGACAAGTTTATATCGACTATTTATCTCATAGACCAATAATGTTGCCTCTTCCAGTTGATAAAATTGCCTCTTCCTGTTCGTAATGAGAGATATCTCCGCAAATAAACTTATTTGACAAGGATATCGATTCAACAATGTGCGATCGATATGGTATAACAAGAAATGCCAAAGGAAAACAAAGAAATGCCAAAAGAAAACAACCTAAAGAAACAAAAGGTTAGTTGTGTTGCTCTAAAAATTTTATTAAATTTATAATGAATCTGCATTATTGTAATAGTTATTTATCATACAATCATCTGTTATTGATTTTTCCCAAGCCCAAAGAGATTTAACAGCCGGCTTAGAAATCGCCCGGAAGTAAGATCGGAATACATAACCTTATAAAAGTGAAAAGTGATCCCACAACAGGCTCGGAGGCCCTTGGGGTAGTAGGAGGTTAAGGCTCCCACTTTTTCTAGACAATCGGCACTTTATGTCAGCCGGGTTGTCAGCCCTGCGTTACGGCCGCCTTTACCCCAGAACAAGCGTCTGGTACTCATTTCCGTTAGAGGCTGAGTCGACCCCAGGGCCATAGTGCCGCCAGAGGGTTTGGGTCAGTGTAAAAATCCTGACCCCAACGGGACTTGAACCCTCGACCTTCCGGCTTGTTGCTCAGTGCCTTAACCACTACGCTACGGCGTGCCCCATACATAACCTTATATTTGGTAAATATTAAACATTATAATTATTTTTAGCTTCTGATGCTGTATTATTCGCTAAATAGTCACTTCAAATCCAACGCGAGGTTGAGTTTTTCATTAGACAAAATCACTCGCAACTTTGTCGCTCGTGACTTTTTCAGGAAAACACAACCTCTTCTTATATTACAGTTGATAGTAATGAGAAAAATCTATAAAATTGCGAAATATGATTATAAAATTAATACGAGAAGTTAAATTACAATGTTGACATTGAAAGAATGCTAGACCAATGTAACGATACAAGCTTACGTAAGAGAAAAAAAATAATGATGTAGGAAAAACAATAATTTGCATTAAATTCTTATAGTTCTGTTCTGGGATTCATGAAGGTTAGAATAAAGAGAAATTATTCAAGTCTCTACTTAAATGAGTTAACTGATATCACTGACAAGATTTTCAAAGTTGTCGGAAGAGTTTGCAGTTAATATTGCGGTTGCTGTCTTCACATCCTATGATTTGGCTGCAGGGTTGATTCCTTTAGATTGCTCACATTATACATTACCGAATTCATTGCTGACACACAATCAGATATAGGAGTATTCAATCTCTCTCTTTCTTCCCCCCCCCTCTCTCTCTCTCTCCTTCTCTATTTCTCTCCCTTTCTCTTTTACTTACTCTTACTCGTTTTCACTTCTTTTTTCTCTTATTCTCTCTTTATCTCCCATTATCTCTTACTGTCTTTCTCTCCCTAACTATCTTTCTCTCCTTTCTCTTTTCCTCTCTCTTTTTTATTTCTTCCTTTTCCTCTTTCTCTCCCTTTCTTTCTATCTCTTCCTTTATCTCTATATCTTCCTTTCTCTCTATCTCTTCTTTTCTCTCTATCTCTTCCCTTCTCTTTTTCTCTTCCTTTGTTTTTTTCTCTCCCAATTTCTCTTTCTCTCTTTGTATCTTTTTGTCTCTCTCTCGCCTTCTCTCTTTATCTCCCTTTCTCTCTTACTCTTACTCGCCTCCTCTTCATCTCTCTTTATCTCCCATTACCTCTTATTCTCTTTCTCTCCCTATTTACCCCCTCTTATTTCTCTTTCTCTCCATTACTTTTCTTTCTCTCTCCCTTTTTATTTCTTCCTTTTCCTCTTTCTCTGCATTTCTCCCTATATCTATATGTATATTTTCCTTTCTATCTCTTCCTTTCTCTCTGTCTCTCCCTTTCTCTTTTTCTCTTCCTTTTTTCTCTCCCTATATCTCTTTATATATTTTTATCTTTTCTCTCTCTCTCTCGCTCTCTGTTTACACTCTTCATTGTTCTTGTTGGTCAGTGAGTTGCTTTAGTTATCACTGAGGTAATTTAGTAATCTAATCAAACCAAATAGATCAATTAATTATAAATGCTTGTTTTAAAAAAATTGTTACTTTTATCTTCCCATTAGTGGTTGGTGAGTTAGTTAGGGAATTGGTTAGTTTATCCTCCATAAAGTTAGTATAATTATAGTAAAAGAGATACTGTGTCTTGTAGATGTAAACAAAAAAAACAGCAAGGAACATGTATAACATTGAGTAATAATAATTTATTTTATCGTAAAATATATTCTAGAATTATAATCATAAAATATTCATTATTGCTTAATTTATTATAAACCACACGGAAGGAGTAAAGTTGGACGCGCATAAAGTAGATGGACTGAACAATTTTAACAATTCTAGCTTTCATGAAACGGGAACGAGCTAACAGGCTTAATCATTGGATGAAGAAGAAGAAGAGGAAAATATATTAATACAATAATTAAATAACTTGTCTGCGCTCTCGTCCATGCATTGGAATCTCCGAGGAAAATATATTAATACAATAATTAAATAACTTGTCTGCGCTCTCGTCCATGCATTGGAATCTCCGAATAAGAAATATTACTCATATGGAATGCAAGACTACGTGTCAGATATGTAGAAAGTGTTTTGTTTAATCTGACATTGAAGCAACCGAACTCAGTGGACCAAATGACCTATAACCTCACTTTTAACAATCGACAGACAGGCGGGTAGAGAGAGCGAGGTTCTTGACCTGGTTGTCCCTAGTTCCGATTCCCATGTCACAGCTACCTTGTGTTCTCGATAGCCCTCGGTAGGCACGATTCTGATTACTTAGGAAACATGTCACTTAGACCAGCGCCCATTTATACCTTCTATTAACGACAAGAATCTGCGAGTCGTGATTCACATTTAACAAAGTGGGTGTCGGAGAATAGTGTACCTCATTATACTCTCATACGGTATTTCAAAATATGTTTTGCAACTTTTGAGGGACGATAGAGAAGATAGGCAAATCTTCTTCTTCTTCTTCTTCTTCTTCACTTCACGGGCTAGGCAAAAATTGCCTGTTCCGCCTCACAGTTGTTCTGTCCATCTTTTCACTGGCCTTCCTACATTCCTTGAACCTCTTGGCTTGTAGTTGAAATAAATCCCCGATCCACTAGGAAGGTGGTTGTACGTCTGGGCTTGTAACCCGACCATGTAAAAAATTTCCAAACTCATCTCTCTCACAGTGTTCAGCCGGACAGATTTAATGAGCGACGACTTAAGATAGGCATATATATATATATATATATATCAATTCGGAGTAATTTCGAATCGACTGTAAATAAAGCAGATGTACGACTGCGTTTTCATTGTTCGAATAACGCGGTTTTACTTTTGAGCATGTAAGAAAATGTAGTTCGCTCTCTAACACTCGAAATAAAGAAAACAGTAATTATATATAATATATATATATATATATATATATATATATATATAGTAGGCCTACATGTATATATAAGTTATATGGGAGGATCTTAAAATATATAATTACAATTTTAATGGATTAAATAAGGATTTATTTGTTTTATTCTTACGCATGCGTAATGCGCGAATAAGTTAGAATATCAATTGTTTAAAAAGTAGCCACTTTTTTTACAATTCCTAAACCATTGGAAAGAAAACCCTTTGAAAAGCGGGTAGAAACAAGTTATTTTGAATGTTTTCAAACAGTTTAGTGAAAAAAAAATTCCCATTGAGGATGTAGTAAAAATTAAAGCACAATTTAAGGTGTGTCAGCATGGAGCATAAATTCTGCTCGTAATTAAATTATAAATAAAGGGTATCTATCGATACCAGGGAAAAAAGCATAAACGCCGTAAACCCGTGCTTGAATTTTAGTGCGACAAGTTCCTAAAAAAGTGTCATGCGTCGTAAGGTGCATTATTTTTTTTTAATAATCAGCATCCGACGATTAATAAATGTTGTCATTTGTAAATAGTGACCCCGACTTATCGAATTTTAAAAATACTAATTACCGTACGCTTCTGGGCGAGATAGGGTTTGAATTTGTTCAAAGAGTCCGAAAAAAATGGTAATAGATTGCGATGACTTTTTGATGTGGCGTAGGATATAACTAAGAAAAATACGCCAGTACGCGAGAGTTGCAAAGTGTATTTTCTAGACGAAACGTGCGTAAATGAAGGTCACACTATTTCTAAAGTATGAGCCTAAAAAACTGTTGATTTTCATTAAGTAATGACAGGATCGGTTTTTGTAAATTCATTTAGGAGATTTTACCAAACCCTTTAATTGGCAAATCACTAATTTCTCTGCAGGTTATAGCCTTCTAGACCACCAAAGAAATTCAACAATAGCCAGAGAGTTAAACATCGTACCTATATCTGAATACCTCCAAGAATATAGAAACAATTGGCTAGCCCATATTCAGCGCATGGATCGTCACAGAATACCAAAACAAATTCTTCACTACATTCCTCGAGGCAGAAGATCTGTGGGTCGACCTTTTCGGAGATGGTGGGAGACCGTAACGGGCCACTGGGCCTAATACTTGAAAGGACGATGATGATGACTAATCTCTCGTGCCAGTTATTTAAATGTGCAAACCGCACTGAAAACAAAATCAGCCATGACCGTTATTATTAGGTTTTTGCATTTATGTAACTAATATTGTATACTTACTGTTATTATTGATGTGCATCGTAATTTGACATTCCCGCGTACAATCTTGGTTGCTATGAAAAAAAAAGAAATATGAATACCTTAAAAATTACCAAAAGCATTAGTACGGTAAATAAAAACATTTATTTTGAAATATTGATAGTGATACTGTAATTTGTATTAATTTCGGTATTAATTCATCACATCCAGCTTTCCACGCCTCTTCTATTTCATCACCACTGCACACATCGTCTAAAACTTTTTCCGTGATCAGAAATAAATCACAAATAAAATTGGTTTTACAGTTTTAATAAATGTAAGTTGGCGACATGGCCAACAATACTTATTATTTCTCCATAGCAACACATACGTATAGCCGATGCACCTTCCGAAATCTAACATTTATCATATGTAATGCCACGAGTGATTTCCAAATTATCGATAAATTCACGAATTTGAAAATCAAGAGTGTCATTTGTTAGGACCATTTAACGAATAAAATTAAGCTCTTTACTAAAAAATAATTATTTGAATATAGTTACCGGTGTTTTAAAATATTTATATAGTTAATGTAAACGGCGATGTTTGAAAACAAACTAAAAATGTGAGGTTATGTATATTCACTGCAACTCGATCATATTATTTATTGCCAAATAGGATCGCAATATTTTAAGAATGCACTCTAGTGGAGAAATAATGAAACACATCAAACTATTATAATCAACATTATAGGTTAATCATTTGTATTTTGAATAAACAACTCAGTAAAATCACTGAATCTATTCATTATTTGTTATATTCAATGTATTTGTTGGAGAAAAATAATGGTCTAACCTGTTCAGAATATTAAAAAAGGAGGAGCTTTCTTTATCACGAAAGCAGGAGCTGATAAAGAGAAATCAATAAATAGCGAGATGAAACACGACTGTCATTGGTGTAAAACAGAATTCATTGAAACGTGATTGGTCATTGACTACTATTTGCGACATGAGTTAAATAGTCTTCAATTATATTTATTAATATTTTAGCTAATAGGGCCTATCTTAATTAGTAAAATAAATACACATAGTGCAAAAAATAGTATGCAATACGCATGTGGTAAATACATAACGGAATCTCGGAAATTAAAAAAAAAAAAGAAAACTAGGCCCAAGCGCCTCGTTTTTTTTATACTTTTCCTCAATCCGTATCAAATGTTTACCACACTAGTATTGCAATATACTATTATCGTGTAATTCGACACACATTTAACTTATTACTACTCGTTCCTTTTCTTCTGTTTCATTATTAATACTAAATTAATCGAAACTATTGATGTACCCTATAGGATACATTGCCAATTGATGGTAAGCCTGCTGCGCAATGCCATTATTACGGACTCATGACACAAATGCTAGTCAATGACCAATCACGTTTCAATGAATGTTGTTTTACAACCAATGACTGTGTGTTTCACCTCGCTCTTTATCGATTTCTCTTTATCAGCTCCTGCTTTTGTGATAAAGAAAGCTCCTCCTTTTTAATGTTCTGAACAGGTCTAAGCATTACTTTTCTCCAACAAATAGATTGATTTTACTGAGTTGTTTACTAAAAAAAATAAATGAATAACCCGTAATGTTGATTATGATATATATATATATATATATATATATATATATATATATATATATATATATATATAGTTTGATGTGTTTCATTATTTCTCATCTTGGGTGCACTCTTACAATATTGCGATCTTATTTGGCAATAAATAATATGATCAAGCAGCAGTAAATAAACATAACCTCACATTTCTGATTTGTTTTCAAACATCGCCGTTTACATTAAATATATAAATATTTTAAAATAACTATAGTTAAACAATGATTTGTGAGCAAACAGCTTAATTTTATTCGTTAAATAGTCCTAACAAATGCCACTCTTGATTTCCAAATTCTCTAGATAAATTCACTCCTCACTTCGTGAGTCGTAAATTTATCGATAATTTGGAAATCACTCGTGGCATTACTTATGATGATGTATCTTACCACAGTATCAAGTTGGTGATGTTTCAGTGTGTTATCAAATGTTGGGTTGCGAGAGCTAGAACAATGCACGTCGAGTTTTAGGAATCCCTATGATGTAGGCTGACACCCCCGCGAGGTTTACAAGCGCTACAAGCTACCCTCAGGGCCCGCATGGGTTGGATAATAATTGAGGCAGGTCTAATGATAAAACACTAACTGAAGTGTATGATCTTTCTGACAACAATCTGGTAATCCTCGCCTATGTTTACAAAAGACACGACCAGTAACGCATCTCTCCAGGCTGAAGTCATTGTAAGCAAAATGAGATGTTGAAAAATTTACCGCCATTATGTGGCATATTGCGTGAATTCAGAGATTGAAATATCTGCGTCTCTGATGTTACGCTCTGTGTTTTCATTTTTACGTATAGCTTCATGCGTTCGCTTGCACCAACATTGAGAAACAATACGATTAATTGTTAATGCGTTTCGCAATAGCTATATTCAATATAGGCCCTACCATGAAGGCTAATTAATTAATTCAGTGACATTTACTTACTTACTTACTTACTCACTGGCACTATTGAACCCGTAGGTTCATGGCCGCGCGGGCATACGCTCTCCATACATCCCTATCCTGAGCTAATGCTTTCCAATCACTCCCTGTATAATCTACTTCCCTCAAATCATAGTTAATGTTATTCTCCCACCTCATTCTTGATCTACCAACTGGGCGTTTTCCCTCTGGCTTTCCTACAAGCAGCTTCCATGCAAGTCTTTCATTCCCCATACGTGCAACATGTCCTGCCAACGAGACTTAACTCTTCTTAATATATCTGGCTTCCTATAAAGACCATGTAGTTCATTGTTAAGTAGTCTTCTCCATTCACCTGTCTGTTTATCTCTATTTGATCCAAAAATGTTCCTAGATACTTTATTCTCAAATACGTGTAATCTCCTTTCCTCCTTAAAGTAAGAGTCCATGTTTCGCACCCATATAATATAACTGGTAGAATAATAGTTTTATCTATTTTCAGTTTAACGTTTTTTGAAAGGAGTTGGGACATCAAGAGTCTCTGCAATGCATAATAGCACGCATTTCCAGAATTGAGCCTATTTTTAATTTCTTTGTGCATCTCATTCCTATTTGTGATTATTGTTCCTAGGTATTTGAATTCAGCCACTTCCTCAAAATTTCCCTCATTTGTCATTAGCTGTCCATTTCCATTATATAATGAATTTCTACCTGTGACCATATATTTTGTTTTATTGATATTTACTTCCAGTCCTAATTTCTTAGTGTTACTCAATAGTGTGTGCGTGTTGACCTTCAGTATTACCTCGCTATCGGCCAATAATACTACATCGTCAGCATAAACTAACAGCTTATTAATACCATTGAGTTGTAAGCCTTCCTCATTCTCTAAAGATTTAATGGCAACCTCTAGTACAACATTAAATAGTAGAGGAGATAGTGCATCTCCTTGCTTCAACCCATTCTGGATTTCAAAAGTGTCCGAAAACTGTTTGCCTACACGCACCCTACTCTTTGTGCCGTTTAGACACATTCGTATAAGTCTAACTAACTTTTTAGGAATAAACTGACGTATTCTCGGTGCATAAAATTCTTAACGCTGCAGAAAATTCATGTCATCCAAATCATCATACTGACGTCAGATACCGTACAGCGAGCATGTTGGGTGCGAAAGTTCCCAAAAAATTATATAAAATAAATAAATTACCTAAAATAGAAAGTAGCATAAAATGACAAAAAATTATTTGTATAATGTGTGAACCATGATTAGGATTTATGTCCAAATTAGAATTGTGTCTCAATTAAAAGTTGACACAAATGGTGGTGGTACTTTCAGCAGTTCCTTGTAAGTTGTAAATTAGTTAATACAAAATGCAAAGTAGTTTACAGGAACATTTCCCTTTTTATTAATCATTCAACATCTCGTGGGGCTGGTGTTAATATATTAAACGACGATCTGTAACAACTGCACTCATTATGCATCGCGATTCAAAGATGGATGTAAAAAGACCGACAAATTTTGTTCAGAGCATTTATTTTTGTTAGTATTAGCTAGTATTAGATCACATCATCATTGTATTTTGTTTGGTTGTATTTTAATAATATCTTAAAATTGTAATATGTATGCAATTTTTGTATAATTCTACTATTCGCTGGTTGAATGGAAGAGAAGGCCTTATGGCCTTAACTCTGCCAGCTAAAATAAAGCATTATTATTATTATTATTATTATTATTATTATTATTATTATTATTATTATTATTATTATTATTATATTTGAAACTAAGGCTTTTTAAATGCCTTAGATTTAAAATCGGATGCCACGGCCTTTATGAAGGAAGTCATACTCAATATTTGTATTTCCTTAAAAATCCATTGACATCGGTCAAACCTCCAGAATGTTACATAGTTTATCACAATAATATTTTTTTAGTGATATAGGCTATACTGTATTTTAACTCTATCGCCTCACAGGACGAATTCTACCCTTGTATTTTATGGTCGTCGATTCAGAACATTACCAAGGCTCGATAAATCAGACGCCAAATATCTCTCTCTAGTATTTTGTAGGCTACATCCCTTGAGAAAACTTTTTCACAATCATCATCATGATCCATCGTGGTTTAGAACAATTCTGATCTGTTCTGGCTTCTATACATTTTGGATCCATATTTTAGCTGGTAGTCCTCACTTCAGTGTTCTTGTGGATTATAATTCAACATTTTATGAAAAGTAATAATGATTAAATTAGTATATAAGGAATTAATTTATGTTTTATTTGGTAAATTATCTTTAGGAATTAGGCAAAGATTCATTCGCCTGTTTATCAAAAACATCGCTGAGGTAGTCTTCTTACGTTCATTCTAATGACATGTTCAAACCATTTTCTTCTATATTCTACTATTTTAGTTATTAAGCTGTCTAATTGTAATTCTTTGCGTATATCTTCAGTTTTCATCTTATCTAAAAGGGTATATCCTGTTATATGTTCGAGAAACCTCATTTCTGCCGCTTCTAATTTTTGTACTTTTTGGTACAATATTTAGAGTCATACAGCACTACAGATATAGCTAAAACTTTACAAAATTTAAGAAGGGTTTTCTGTCTGTAAATCATCCTAATAAACACCCTGTACTGCATGACAATTTAATAGCTGATTAAAGTAATTTTTCCATCTATTTAATGTATCCATTGATAAAGTACTTCTAATTGTACAACACAAATAGGTTGGAAAAATGTATGTATCAATATATTTTGTCTTCTCATTGATTAGAGAGACTATTAAAATGTTGTTTATTGATATTTGTCTTTCCTTGAAATATCATTGCTTTAGACTTTCTATATTTATAATACATGTAGACGTAACTTCTAAATTGATGAAATACGGCAAGAATACCGGATTAAAATTGCTAATATATTTGAAACACTGGAAAGTTCAGATAAAAATGTGGCAACCGTATAAGACACTGATATAAATGGAGAATTGGAAACTATAAAAGATGCTATTAAATTGTCAGCATCAGAAGGCGTATTTTTTTTTCAAAGGGGAAAAATAAGAAATTTGATGACGAATGTGCCGACATTATAAAGAAAAGAAAACTAGCAAGAATGAATTGGTTACACGGGCCAAATTAAGTGAATGTAGAGCAATTGGTAAAAACATTAGACTGGAAACCACTAAGTTTTTAAAAAATATATAAAAAAAGGAGACATTTTTGTGAGAGAGAAGATTAATGATCTCTAAATGCAGCAAAGCAAAATATAGTAACATCAGATAATTATATCAGGGAATTGGGTAAAAAAAGGACAAAACACTTTGGCTGCTTGTGTGATTTGGAAGAAGGTGGCTCTTCCCAAGATTGGAAAGAAACAATATTTTTAAAAAAAGGAGATAAAACTGATTGCAACGGCTACAGGAGCATCTCATTACTTTCAACTTCGTACGAAATTCTAACAAATTTATTAGTAAACAGATTTTCTGCCTAAATTGATGAAGTAATAAGTTATCATCAATATAGATTTAGAAGAAATAGATCTACAATAGGTTAGATTTTTAATACAAGACAGATTTATGAAAATAAATGAGAATATAATAGTACTGTGCGTCAACTATATGTAGACTTAAAAAAAAAGTAATATTATTCAATTAAGAGAAAGAAGTTGTATAGTATCCTTTTGGACTTCGAAATTCTAAAAAAATGTTAGATTTGTTCCAATGTGTCTAATTGGCACAAAGAGTGCGGGTAGGCAAAGAGTATTCAAATACTTTTAAAGCAGGAGATTTACTATCTCCTAACCTACTATTCAGTTTTGAACTAGAACATGCTATCAAATCTTTAGAGGATAAAAAGAAGTACAGCTCAATTGAATTAATAAATTCTGATGTTGTAGTAGCAAGGATATACTAAGAGTCAGCACGCACATTGTATTGATTAACACTATGGAATTAGAGCTGCAAGTAAATATCAACAAAACCAAATATATGTTAACACATAGAAATTCATTAATATAATGGAAATGTTTGGTTAACGACAAATGAGGGAAATTTTGAAGAAGTGGTTGAATTCATATATCTACGAACATATAATTTTCCTGGGTGAGGATATAAAACTACGTATTCTATCAGTTACATTATATGGATGCGAAACCTGGACTCTTACTTTAAGGAAGGAAAGAAGATTACGAGTATTTGAGAATAAAGTACTTGGGAAAATTTTTGGACCAAAGAGAGATGAACAGGCAGGCGAATGGAGAAGACTACATAACAGTGAACTACATGGTCTTTATAGGAAGCCAAATATAATAAGAACAGTTAAGTCTCGTAGACTGCGATGGGCAGGACATGTGGCACGTATGGAGAATGAAAGATGTGCATGGAAGATTCTTGTAGGAAAAACAGAGAAAAAACGCCCAGTTGGTAGGTCAAGAATGAGGTGGGAGAATTATTAATTATAATTTGAAGAAATTAGATTATACAGGAAATGCTTGGAAAACATTAGCTCAGGATAGGGATGTATGGAGAGCTTATGTCCTCGCGGTCATGAACCTACGGGTTTGATAGTGCCAGTGATTAAGTAAGTAAGAGGGTTTTCGGAAAATTTCCTCACCTTTAAGACAAATTTCGGGAAACTTTATAACCAAAATGGACCTCTAACGCCATCTGGTCATCGCAATCATACATATCATATTCGCCTTGTTTACTATTAATGAACGAGTGGATGGAATGTCTTGTTTTAAATGTTCGTTTTGTCTAGGAGGTGGTCCTGGCATTGAGCTGATCACTCAACTACGAAGACATTTCAAGTTCTTGTGTGTGATATAACTAACTAACTAACTCACTAAGCATTATCGAACCGGTAGGTTCATGGCCGCGCGGACATAAGCTCTTCACACATCCCTATCCTTAGCTAATCTTTTTCAATCATCCCTGTATAATCTACTTCCCTCAAACCATGCTAAATGTATTCTCCCACCTGATTCTTGGAGTACCAACTGGACGTGTTCCCTCTGGTTTTCCTACAAGAAGCTTCTATGCATATATTTCATTCCCCATTCGTGCCACATGTCCTGCCTATCGGTATATGATATTTAAATGTTCTTGTTTTAGCTGGCTTTCTATAAAGACCAGATAGTTCACTGTCATGCAGTCTTCTACATCCACCGTCTGTTCATCTCCCTTTAGTCCAAAAATGTTCCTAAGAACTTTATGTGTATGATCTAGTGTTAAAAATCTTCTCCCAACAGGTAGTGTCCATGGTGACGTAGGAAATGTAAAAGTATTTACGAAGGGAGAGAAATAAAGAAGTAAAGAAAGAAATAAAATTTATAATCCATTAATAGTGTTACATGTTGTATTCTAATAACTGTATTGAGGACATTTGATTTAATTGGTGCAACTGGAGTGAGAATGGCAGTAAGTGCAACTGTATCATTCCTTTTCTTTGTGCACGTCTGAAGCCGTGTCATCTTGCAGGAGGTCACGTGACAATGGTTCGTCAGCTGACCTGAACTGAACCAAAGTATGCATACTTCCGCAAATGAGGGCACTCACCTCTCTCAGTGCGTGTTTATTAAATCCACATTTCCTGCATTAAGTACAAATCCAAAACTCTCTAACCGCAGGTACACCCGCTTTCTTTCACCTACTGTCAGTGTCTAGGAACAAATCACTGCATTCTAACCTATTTTTACATCGCGATATTATACAGGTCCTCAGATGTCAACGCGCTCATGGAGATGACATTTTGATTCGATATTAATTATTAACACTTGATGTATTTATTAAATCTCCAATATTTGGAGTCATATTTTACAAATGTGTGTTAGGGCTGTATTGAAAATATAAAAAAATTGAAGATACAGCACAAATAGTTACAAAATTGAAATGGAGCAAAAATAACAAATGAACGAAACGAGAATTAATACAATTAAAACTTATAAAATAAGTAATAATAAAGATGAATTACAATGTGATGAAAATAGCATTTACAAATGTGTAACATTATTTATTTTTTAAAATACGAATTATTGCATTACGGAATAACATTTGATTTGGACGATAAAAACACTCCGCAAATTTATATCTAGTTTTTTTTAGCGAATTCCGAAACAATGTATGTATATTTTAATTATTCCACTGTTTTAAACAACTTGTGTAAATAACACTAGCCAACATGATTTTTGTCTCATGAGTACCAATAGTTGTACTTAATGCAGTTTTTATCGTGTTTTCAAATATGTATTCGGAATTTCTCCATCGCCCACAGTTTTTTATTTCAATTTCAATTAATGGATTTAAATAATTATTTTTTTAATAAAAGTTTTTTTCGTCCATTTGTCCATTGTAAAATAAAACGGGGAACACTTTTATCACGAGATTTCAGCTATGGAAAAAGAGATATCAAGGCAAATGGAATCCTAATATGCTGGCGATTATTGTTGGACCGTCAAAAGGGATGCTCCACAGGCAAAATATAGCAGAAAATCGTCATTTCTTACTTTCTAGGTGAGTCCGAATGTTCCAATATTGTGTAGTTACGAATGTAGAAAATATTAAAGTGTTTGAAATTATAAATGCCTGTCTCTCGGAAACCTTGCGTAATGGAGAAAAACCGATATCATATTTCAATTCAGGAGAAAAAATACTCTCAGAATAACATATTTTTCTTTCTGAGACAAAAAAAAGCAACAAAGAATGAAGCTCAGTGTTATTAGTACACTTTTCTCAAGAACTGCTCGATGTAGGGATATGAAATTTTCAGTACTCTACACTCAGTATATGATACTCATACAGCAGATTCAATAAAATAGTTCTTCAACAATCATATTGTCATTATTAGTTTACATAAAAAAAATATAATTCTGAACTTGAAATTCGGCCATGTCTCGTAATCAAAATATTACAGATGCAATAGTAAAACTGCTAGAGTAGATTTTTATATATGTCTAGTCTACTAATTAACTAACTCTCTAGCACTGTCGAACCCGAAGGTTCATTGTTAAGCGGATATAAGCTCTCCACACAACCCTATCCCTGTGCCAATGTTTTCCAATCATCCCCTGCATAATCTACTTCTCTTAAATCATTGTTAATGTCATTCTCCTTCTTCATTCTTAGCCTACCAACTGGGCGTTTTCCCTCTGGTTCCCTGCAAGGAATTTCCATACTCCTCTTTCATTCCCCGTTTGTGTCCTGCCCATCGCACTCTACGAGACTTAAACTGTTTTTATCACATCTGGTTACCCATAAAGTTACGACTGTTTGTAATTAAAATTACACTTTCTCATTTGTTACATAAGATAAGAAAACTGTACCTCATCATAGGTATGTGACGGCCGAACTTCAATCATTTATAAATGTATTTGTATTGTGTATCACAAATATGACTAAGTGTTCGATAGCATTATCTGATGATAATAATATTATTATTAAGAAAATATTAATGTTATGATTGGAAAAAAAAATTCAAATTAAAAAAATCTGTTACAACAACTCTGAATAAGTCACTTTATTGCCTCAAAAATGCTCGTCATTTACATCCAAGAATAACTGTGAATACTTTGGGAAGTCATTCATTATTTTAGAATACATGTATCATAGAATTGCGTGGATTTCTTCCTCTATTACTATTTTCAACAAGTCGACATCTTGCTGTTAGGCCTACTGAAAATAAAACTTCTCCTTCAAATAGCACCCCAAAGTATAGCCGTACTTCAAACTTCACCGTATAGACTGGATGATTTAAGATATCTAAAAATATACTATATTTGCAAAGCTAAATTATGATCCCTTGTCATTTTAATAATGACATACAACTAAAATGAGAGATATAATTCCTTGATTTTTCAAATTACGTTTTACCACTCTTCATAGCCTATTCTCCTTCAATATGCAGATATTGGTTTGTGGTGATCTGATTTTATTTATGAATTTAGCCTGGTGGAGTTAAGGCCTTGTGACCTTCTCTTTCCCTCACCAGGACAAATATATGTTCACATTAGAATATAACATCGCAATTAACTCTAACATTAAATACTAAATGAAGATTTGATCAATAAGATAATATATATTAGATTACGATCTATAATACAACCATGTTAACAATATTTAAGATTAAGACTAAAACTAAAAATAAAATGTATACAAGCAAGATAAATTAAACTGTTGTCTAATGTACATAAAAAAGCAAATAAAAATAATGAGATATATAAAAGTAATTTTACGATTATACTATATTTAAAACAAACAAATGAAAATATTTTAATATTAATATTATTTTAATAAATAATTTAATGTATTAATAGTTATTGAATACTATCAGTGAGATGTATAAGTTAGTTTGTTATTAAATAATTATTTAGTTTTTTTAACCATTTTATAGTTTGACAGTCTCTGACATAGGACGGAAGGGAATTCCATGTTTTGGCAAGTGAGACTGTAAAATATAATGAATAATACACACAGTGTGATGAGGAGGGATATAAAGGACAATGTGCTGATGGGATCGAGTGTCAAGGTTTTGTGTGTCGTATAGTGTGATAAAGCGGCGTGATAAATAATTAGGCAATGATGTGTGAAGTATTTTATAGAGAAGGGATAGGTAATGGACAGTCCTACGATCTCTTAGACGAGTATATTCCATTATTTTACTGTGTATTCGTAGTCTTATTTTTATGGGGTAACACTGAGATTGGATTATGTCATGAGCATGTAGCATTTAATGAGTTTACTCGTTCCGATCTCAAATAACATCTCTAGGAGTACCTTCAATGGTCTCCCCTTAGTTTCTTATATATCCATCCAACCTTAGTAATTCTTCTGCCCGAAGGCAGGCCCTTCACTGCTATCATAGTATTTTCATGCTATGCTTGCAGCTTTACTAGGGAATTGTAGGTGTGGTAGCCTCCTGTTGCTTTCCACACCGGTGAAGGATGATGATGATGATAATGGTAAGGATAATGATGATGGCCATATGATTTCGGGAACCGTTTGGGCCTTAAAGTTTTCCTGACATTTGTCTTAGAGGTGAGGAAAAACCCCGATAGAAACCTCACCCAGAAAAACTGCCCCGACCGGTGATCGAACCCGGGCCCGCTGCGTGACAAGGCAGCACGCTACATGATGGGGTGTAATTTAGACACCTATAGCTTGGTATTTTGTTCACATTTTGCATACATCGTGATTTATAATGTTGAATTTTGACAAAAGCTGGCTTAATAATTCTATTTCATCTAAAATATCTGCATTTGTTTAAAAATCATCCAAGTTATAACCTGATATTCTTTTTATGTATCTCGTTTCTGCCACAGTTATTCTTGATTTATGGATACTATAATTTTTTAACAAGATTTTGTTTGGATTACTTTCTGGTAAGAAATTAAACTACTCTTTCAAAGTAGATACAATCACACTTCTTTTAGCGAGGTTTATTATCCCGCGACAGTATCAGTCTCTGGTTCTTTATGCGAAGAATTCGTTTATACCCACTTCCACAATTTCAATATTTTCGAATTTTCTGGTAATAAATGGGCGAAAAGGGCTATGGATCGAAACAGTTGGTAATCTAACAATTTGCTGTTTCTGGTAGCAGTTCGATTTCTGCGATTTCCTGAATTTTTGTCCTGGTTGTTCGTGTGCAGTATCGTTTGCTACCCACAACATTTCATGGGCTCCTTCCAGTTGTTTAAAATATACAGAGTGTAACATAACTTAACGGCAAAATTTCAGGAATGTGTTCCTCATATGGAGAGAATAAAAAAAAAGTGTATTACAACATGGATCCGGAAATTGATAATTACAGAGTTATTCGAACTTTTATGAATGTTAGTACATGGCGACAAAAATGCAAGGGACTTGTTGGAGTACTCTGTTCTGTCAGATGAAATGTTCAAAGTGACCTCCTTGTGCCTCAATACAGGCATATTCTTCATTTGTGTACATCACAGCAGCCTACAATCAACAGAAAACAGACTGTCAATAACTACAGTAAACCTTAATAACCTAACATTAATAAAAGTTCGAATAAGTATGTAATTATCAATTTCTGGACCCATGTTGTAATACACCTTTATTATTCTCTCCATATGAGGAACTCATTCCTGACAGCAGCCTACAATCAGGAGAAAATAGACTGTCAATAACTACTGTAAATATCCTAACATTCATAAAAGTTCGAATAACTCTGTAATTATCAATTTAAGGACCCATGTTGTAATACACTTTTTTTATTCTCTCCATATGAGGAACTCATTCCTGAAATTTTGCCGTTGAGTCATGTTACACCCTGTATAACTGCATCGACTTGCACACCCGTTTGGATCAAACTCTAAGTAAATCACACATTCAAAATTCCACCAGACACACAACATCACATTGAAAATCGACATTGCTTATGAGACAACCTAATATCTTTGGTTTTGATGGTTTAAATTCTCACAATCTTATGATACTGTACCTAAAGTCGGAAGGACTAACACGTTGTATAATCTTATTCGACTTTTAGTTGGAAGTTTATTTTGATTTTAAAAAATACGCCGTTATCTAGATAATGTTGTTTAATTATGATTTATAGACAATTCGATTTCATAGGAAATTATGTCAGCCAAATATTTAAATTGTACAATGATTTGGATCTTCAAGACTATTCTACATCCTATTGGTGTTTCGCTTTTGAATTATTGTTTTTTTTTTACCAGCCTCATTGGCTAGTGGTCAGCGTTTTTTTACTCTAGTTCTTGAGGTCCCAGGTTCGATTTCCGGTCAGATCAAAGGATTTTTTACTTAAAGGGATTTATTTCTGTTGTTTCCCTTGGTCTGGAATTTAGGTTAAGTTTAGATTAAGGACTTTCCTGGCGTTTCATTATCATCTATCACCCATATTATCATCGGGATAATTTAACTTCGCCTTCCAGCTGCTCCATCCTAAGAAATGGATTACAATTCTGCCAATGCCAGGGGATAAAACAAAAGTTATATTATTGTAGGCCTATTATTTTGTTAAGTTTGAATGTTATTTTTTCTAAAACATCTTCGGAATTGGAGATGAGAACTTGGTATTATGGAGTTAAGGTGGAATAAATCATAATTGCAATTATAAGGAATTATGACTTTGATTTTCTAGATGCAACATACGGTGTTTCAGAAGTTATTGTGTAATGTGTGAAGGTTGATGAGAGTTGCGGGCCTCTAGTTGAGAAGCTTGCCTTGAAATGAGGAGAATGTCAGAACAATTAAAAAGAGAATAGAGTGAAGGGGGAGGAGGAGGGGGGGATAACTCATACGGAAGTGGTGCAAGGACGGTACAGCTGGTACCGATGTGAACTGCACTGCAAGTTCACTGAACAGTAGCCCAACCACATGGACATTCCAGTCTCTCCGCAGAAAAAAAATTGCATTTCACTAATTATATACAGGCGCATGTGCAGTAACAGTACTTCCCATTGAATTCTTATTCATCTTGCATTTTCCTGAGAACTTTCCGTCCAAATCCTATAATCCTACTTTGAACAGCGTCCGTCCGTCGGCAGTAGAGTCCCTGTCTTCCACTCCAGCGTCCCGGATTCGACTCTCAGCGGGGTGGAGAATTTTAAATTCTCCAGTTTGGGGCTGGGTATGAATTCTATGCTTGTGTAAAAGGGAAAGGGTAAAAAGATAAAAATACAGCGAATGAATACTAGTAAAGGAGGGGTGAAAATATGTACAAAAATGTATAAAATGAAAAAAGGTCTAGAAAAAAAAAAGAATTCAACCCTAAGACTATTAGGGTACCAGCATGCCACGTAGATGTCTAGGGCGGAAGAGATACAAACATTTCCTGAGCTTTGTTTTGATTTTTGACTACAAATTATTTTACTGTGTTGCTATTATAATATGAGTAATATTCTAAAACACACAAATATAGAATAGAAGGTTATTATAATACCATATGGAGTGTAGCATTATATGGTGCAGAGACTTGGACATTACGACGGAATGAGGAAAAGCGACTGGAAGCTTTTGAGATTTGGATATGGAGAAGAATGGAACGTATAAAATGGACAGACAAAGTAAGAAATAAAGATGTGCTAGACAGATTGGGTAAAAGAAGAACAATGCTGAAACTCAGAAAGAAGAGGAAAAGAAATTGGATTGGCCACTGCCTAAGAAGAAACTGCCTGCTGAAGGATGCCCTAGAAGGAATGGTCAACGGAAAGAAAGTTAGAGGCAGAAAAAAAGACATCAGATGATAGACAATATTAAAATAAAAGGTTTGTATGAAGATACAAAAAGGAAAGCTGAGTTAAGGATAGAGTGGAGAATGTTTGAGTTAGCAGTGAAAGACCTGCTCTTGGGCAGAACACTATGAATGAACGAATGAATGAATGAATGAATATGACAAACACATATTCTCATTAGATCATCAAATATTTAAGCTTCAACCTTTTATTGTACCAATACAAATTATAATGAAGTTAATATTGACCCTTGCTATACCTAAGTGAATTAAGGCATCAGACCTTGGCTCAGAGCTACATGACATGAACTTGTTCGAGTTCATATGAGAGAAGAAATGTTCTTATAGAATTTCGGGCAGTGTGGAATTGGTACCCTCTCAGCATAGTGAAGATTTTGGATAACTTCAATAAGTAGCGGCTCCAGATTGAGAAAACCATATATAACGGCTGAGGGAATCAAATGCTCACCATAGGTCTCCCCTGTACTACCTAGATTCTCGTTCACTCTGTAAATGATGCAAGTGGATGAAATACAAGTAACCGCATGGTAGGCCTAGGGGCTTCTATATCTGTTACACCGTACATATTTTTAGAAGTTAATATCATTAGAGGAACGAAAAATCATAAATCATCAATCTGCTCTGAAACCAATAAGAAAGAAAATAAATTAAAATTTATTTTAAATAATGCTAATGTCCGGCAACTCCTAACATTTTACAGAATCTACTCTGATTATAAAATGAGGTAGTGAATGTGCACTTGATATTATCTTGTAACTGCAAAGGTGAATGGAGAAGATTGCACAACAGTGAATGCATTATCTTTACGGAAACCAAGATATAACAAGAATAATTAAGTCTAGTAGACTGCAATGGACAAGACATGTGGCGAGAATAGGGATGTAAAGAGGGGCATGGAAACTTCTAGGAAAGTCAGACGGAAAGCGTCCTATGGATAGGCCAAGAATGAGATAAGAGAATAATTTTAATCATGATTTGTAAGAGATAAATTATGCAGGAAATGATTGTAAAACATGCGCACACGATATAATGTAGATGTCCGCAGGACCATGAACCCTAGGGTTCGATTGTACCAGTTACTTACTTACTGGCACTATCGAACCCGTAGGTTCATGGCCGCGCATACATAAGCTATCCATACATTCCTATTCTGCGCTAATGCATTCCAATCATTCCCTGTATAATTTAATAGTTACAGTTGTTATGTACTATAATAACAAAATTCTTTAATTTGTTATCATGTCTGAAGAAGGTATAAAGTACCGAAACAGCTGTAACTAATTTATATTCAAATAAATATGAAAATTGCATGAAACTTTAAGTTTATTTTTATTTAATTAAATAAGATAAGATAATAGCATTAATCATTTTGGAAAGAGGTAAATTATGCAGAAAATGATTGTAAAATATTCACACATGATTTAGTATGGATGTCCGCGGGGTCATGACCTTCAGGGTTCGATTATACCAGTTAGCCAGTTAATTAATTTCTTAGTTAATTGTTTCGCGTTTACTTTTGATATCAATACTTCTTACGTAGTCTGTTGAAGTTTGGTAACACATGTCCAAATTGTATAGGCCTATAAGAGAGGAGAGAGACTGATTTGTGACTACACCCTCGCATTACGAAACTTGGCGAAAGTCCTCTCTTCCTCGTCCTTGTTTGGCCAGAAGAAGAACTTGAAGCGTATGCATGTCCTCCTGGCGATTTCCGGTTCGTCTTGTGAGCACGGAAATCATTGCAACTGCGGGTGAAAGCCAAAGCGACCGACCAAGCCCTCTCCCTATCATCGTCAACAAAAGCACATGCCCCACCTCTTTGTGTTGTTTTAAAAACAAGTGCAAGCTAGAGAAAACGTAACCTAAGTAAAATTCCTTTGCACTTAGATTTCACATTGACTCTGGGACAATCCTCTGCTCTGTTGCAGAATGCATTCATCAACTTTCCCATAGTAAGACCAAGCTTTCTTCAATTTCACTCTTATTGCCAAGGTGCGATTTCTAGAATGGTTTGGACTCGTTGCTAATAGAAAATGTATTCATGTTCTAAACCAGATGGTTATTTTTCTCCGTTGCAAATTAAGGAAATTGAAAATAATTATACACATGCTTGTAAAATAGTGTATCCAGGCTAGAAATTATTAATTTTACTTTGATATATATATCTTAATTAACTAATTAACTTACTCATACTGAAAAAAGGCTCACAAGAAATTAAATAAAGAAAACTACTTCTGAGATAATAGAGAGAATTATTCAAATTTAAATTTTACCCCTATAAATAAGAGTGTAAATTATGTATAAAAATGTAAAAGGTAAAGTGATCCCAATATAGGCCTCAGAAGGCCCTTGGGGTAGCAGGAGGCTAAGGCTCCCACTTTTTCTGGACAATCCGCATTTTGATGTTAGCTGGGTTGTCAGCCCTGCATTGACAGCCGCATTTACCCCCAGAACAAGCGTCCGGTACTCATTTCCGTTAGAGGCTGAGTCGGCCTCACAACTATAGTGCTGCCAGAAGGTTTGGGTCAGTTTTAAAAATTCTGACTCCACCGGGACGCGAACCCTCGACCTTCCAGCCTGTAGCGTATTGCCTTAACCATTACGCTACGGCGTGTTCCAAAAATTATGTTATAAAAATAATTAATCAATATTAATATTTATATATTCATATGAATTATTAACAATTTATTAATTATTAATCTATGCTTACTTGCAAGTATGCAAGGTTGTACTACAAGCATGGTTCCACGTGGCGGACCTGTTGTTTGTTGCACAAAGTGTACATGTGACGCATGTTTTCATACACATGCCCCACAAGACCTGGTGTGTGCTCAATAATTTCTGCTGCCGCCAGAATTCGTGCAGTATCTTCCTCTGACTTGACAAGTGTAGTACAACCCCTATAAGTCTGTAATACTTATTCTGCAACACCAGACACACGACATCAGCCCATTATGTTTCGATCTTCAAACTGATTTTACATTGAAATGGTACGTTTCCGGACATGAGTTCCTTATCAAAACTTTATCTACTAGTCCCCTCTACAATCTCTAGAAGTCTGTAATACTTGTTCTGAAACATTCTGTATAAACTATTATTTCCTATCATTAGAGTACAGATTTTTTATGAAATGACGTATTTTTCTTCCTTGATATCTATCTCTATAAATTTAAAATGTTGAATAAAATTACCAGAATTATGTTTCATTATAATGCTACATATTATTTTTACATATTTCTCATAACACCTGTTTTTAAATAATTACATATTTTCACACAAAATTAGCATTCGTGCCAAACACTAATTAGTTAAATGCATTATATGATATCGTAAAGTATCATTTTAAATTATTTGTTTTTATTATTCCGGCTTTTACAATGAATATACATTTTTCGGTACCCATGTTCACAGTTAACTACACATTTGTTTCAACACATTTTTCCATTCTTGTCTGTTCATCCATATATCTTCTTCTATTTCCCATTCCCTCTTAGTTTCATTGATTCCCCGATTCCACGTAATATTTGGTCTACCCTTCTTTTTCCTTCCCTGTTGTTCCCAATCCATGATTATCTTAGGTAGTCTTCCTTCTTCCATCCTTCTAATGTGTCCGTACCAATTTAATTGTTTCTTCTTTATAAAATCTAATATTGAATATTGTACCTGCATTTTTTCTTTTATATATGAATTTCTGATTTTATCCTTCCTGGAAATTCTTGCAGCACGTCTCCAATAGTCCATTTCAGTGGCGAGTAATTTTTTTTTCATTTGTGCATTTAAAGCCCACATTTTAAATTATACACTACATTTTAAAGTAAAGTTGTCGGTAGGTGTACGTGATAGGTAAGTTACATATTCCAGTTTTAAACCGCCAGGTGATCTGTTACAGTATGTAATTGCTTATACTCTCACCTTGCATTTAAGCTGATTGGAGGTATCGTATAAAAACTGTTTTATTTACATAGAAATGAGGGTATTTAGAGATTATAAAATTAGATCTAATTTTATCTTTCATTAAATATTCGTGAATATCATCATCATCAATGGCTCGACAGTCCTATGTGGACCTTGGCCGCCTTCAGAAGCTTATGCCAGAATTCCCTGTTCTGAGCTTCATCATCATCATCATCATCATCATCATCATCATCATCATCAACAACAAGGATGGCCTATTCCGATCTCATTATAGGTCGAATTGGTCCTTCCATCTCTTCAATGATCTTCCCAACAATCTTCTCCCTTATGGTTTATAATCATACATTATTCTTGGAATGCGCTGTTCTGAGCCTCATTCTTCAAAATCTTATGTATTTGCCATGTCGTCGTGGAAAGTTCCGTCCGGCATACTGTTCTTCTTATGGTTTCGGGACGGTTATATTTTTACGGGATAGGGGTATCAACCGTTTTGTCCAACCCCCAGTTATCCTGGAGGACCGATGTTTTCTGTCAGGGTTGTCTCCCTTAGTTGCCCTATCCCGATTTTCAAGCGTCGGAAACCCCCTTTTTGTTCTTGCACCACTTAGCGTTATCCAGGAGCCACGACGAAGACGTGTGTGCGTCGGACTTAGTAGAAATTAATGGCATTTCCCGAGTTTTACTCGCCAACAAGGTATATACCCTCGAGACCACATACTACCCCTTTGGCTCCCTATTCATGTCTCTACCACTATATAAACATTTTTGTGTCGCTTGGTAGTTAGTTAAATATCATTGGCAAAAATAATTAATAGTTAAGAATTTGACTACAATATATTTTTTTAATGGAAACTTAGTTTTACTAAAAACATGGATAAATATCTTGTGTTGTGCTGGTTGACTTAGGAATTGAGAGACATAATTTTGATGTGGCGGCTACGTGGCGGAAGAGGTTAGACGCTCGCCTCTCACCGCTGGGGTCTGGAGATCGAGTCTCGATCACCCCATATGGGTTTCGTGGTAGACGAAACAGAACTTGAGCAGGTTTTTCTTGGGGTTTCTCCCGTTTTTTCCATGCTACAAATTTGATTCCACCATTTCTGCATACACATCTCATCCATTTCTTTTTCATTTCGTTCATCCGCCCCAGCTATGGTGCGTCAGCCGTGGTTGGCCGGCGTCCTTGTCGTTCACAGACCTCTTTAAATGTAGAGGGCTCATCTCATCCCTCAGCCCGACCCTGAATTCGACACTAGTTGAGGATATTGTGATTTAAATGCGTAAATGAATGTTATCAAACAAGTTGACGTCCGTTAACTATTTTAATATAACATATTTTGAGGATTTTTGTTACACATTTATTTAAAATTTTGTGGATACGAAAATCGAACTCTACTTATTAATATATTATTTATACCCAGTTTTTAAAAATATTTTTATAACCGTTGAGGTAACTATTCAAGTTAGTTGGATATAAAAATACCCGTGTGACCCAGACGTCCTCAACTATAATGACAAATTTTAGAGCTCTTTCGGACTGTCGTACATCTTCAGCATTTATTCAAAGCTACTTGGTGTTGTGAGGATTTTGTAAAGAAGTTGTAGTCGGTGGCCAAGTTTTCATTAGCATTCTTCCGTTTCCGGCTTCTTTTAAAATTTAAATTTCTTCCAATATAGCGCCTATTAATATAATTATTGTTATTCTGTTCTTCATGTGTTATCGAATGCATGTGGTAATTGTATCTATTTGATGACCTGCTTGTATGATGTGTTTTGAATATGTAAATATGTAATCAGATCATCATAGGTTTCATTAATTGAACCATCTGATCCGTTACGTCATAAGGGAATGGTCGAGAGAAAGGTACCGGAACTCACACAGCTCCCAAAAACGGTTGCAAATATTTTGTGACTAGAATGGTGATCTCTGCGGAGGTACTTTTATCTGAATATTACTAACTCACTGGCACTATTGAACCCGTAGGTTCATGGCCGCGCGGACGTAAGTTCTCCATACATCCTACCTTAGCTAATGTTTTCCAATCATTCCCTGTGTAATCTACATCTCTTAAATCATGGTTAATGTTATTCTTCCACCTCATTCTCGGTCTACCAACTGGGCATTTTCCCTCTGGTTTTCCTACAAGAAACTTCCATGCACGTCTTTCATTCTCCACTCGTGACACATGTCTTGCCCATTGCAGTCTACGATACTTAATTGTCTTATTATATCTGGCTTCCTATAAATACCATGTAGTTCACTGTTGTGTGATCTTCTCCATTCACCTGACCGTTCATCTCTCTTTTCCTAAGAACTTTATTCTCAAATACTCGTAATCTCCTTTCCTCCCTTAAAGTAAGAGTCCATGTTTCGCACCCATATAACATAACTGGTAGATTAACAGTTTTATATACAGAGTGTCCCAAATTGATGTATACACTCTTTGAATCCGAGACAAGTTTGAAGACGATGCATGACTGCAACAGTGCTCTCGTTATCACTCGAACGTCTCTTTCTTCCGCACCGACCTTTCAACACATCTTGCACCGTTCCATCGTCTTCAAACTTGTCTTGGATCCTTGTTATTGTTACCCTTGTTGGTGGTGGTGTCCCAAATTCAACCATCCAACGTCGTTGCACTTCAACAACATTCTCCACTTTCTAATAACACTTCAGTATCCACTTACGTTCATCGAATCATAATCTCGCCGCCATTGTTGTTTATAAAGACTTGAAGATCGATTAACTGTTTCTATGCTTTTCCAGTGCCTTGTGGATCATACACAATAAAAATTGTATTTCTGTCTCATTTCGTTGCTGAAAAATAACGTTTCAAAGAGTATATACATCAATTTGGGACACACTGTATTTTCACTTTAACGTTTATTGAAAGGAGTTGGGACAAGAGTCCCTTTAATGCATAATAGCATGCATTTCCAGAATTGAACTAAGCGTTATTTTATAATTTAAAAATTGTTACAAATCTTGAATTTAATACAAATCTTGTATAAAGTATGAGATAAAAACTATAGATGAAATAGATACGATCTTAACAATGAAGGATCCAATACAAATATTCGTGATTTATTGACAAGTAAATATGAAATATTTACCTCCTATAATTCAATCCTGTCACAACAAACTACAACATTCAAGGTGAATTGAGAGGAAAATGCCTTTCAGTTTCACTGAATAATAGAAAAAATAATCGAACAATAGTTGATTGATGTTAACGAAACTTATGTTTTCCAAGGTTATTGTTTAATTGTATATCAATATCACTCTTTGTTCAACTGTACAATATCGCATGTAGTAAGATGAGATATAACGACTTCAAAACTGCATTTAGGCTATATTCATTTCTTGCATTACAAATTTGTAAAATTCACTTCATAAGGCAACCTCATGGCGAAAATGGTTAATGCCCGTCCTCCACATCTGGGTCCCGAGTTCGAATGTCGGCCACTCCATGTGAGGTTGGTGTTGGAACAATCGGTTTTTCATTCTTTCTTTCTTTCTTTTTTCTTTCTTTCTTTCTTTCTTTTTTTCTCTCTCAAGGATGCTCACTTTTCCCCTTCCAAAAAAACTTCATAACACTACTTATTCACATTCATATCATCCGTTTAGTTTAATTTCACCTGCTCCTGTAATGGTGTGAGAAGCCCGATCAGCCGGCATCCATGTATATCACAAACGTACGATAATAGTGGTATCATTAAATCTCATCCCTCGATCTGTCATTACATCGGGCACAAGTAGAGGGTTTATTTTTAAAATTCACGCCTTACAGTTGTTTCTATTAAAATTCGGCCCTTTAGTTCTTAGGGAAAATTATTCTATAAAATTAACTTGTTTTCCTATTTGTTGTAACATTCTAGTAGTTTTCCGCATATGTGAATTTATATTCCAAGTTAAATGAGCAACAAATGAGAAATCAAGAAAATCTCCCAGATATATTATATGAATGCGAAACTGTCCTCTCACTTTAAGAGATGAGAATACTTTACAGTATTTGGGGATAAAGTACTTAGGAAAATTATTGAATTTCAGACGAAGAAAACGACTAAACAACGAGCTACGAGTATATTATATTTATGGGAAAGCAGTCATAAAACATTTAGGTCTCATAGACTTCAATGGACAGGACAAGTGGCATGAATGGGGAATGAAAGAGGGGTACGGAAACTTTCTGTAGGAAAGTCAGAGGGAAATTGTTCTAGGCTATGTCTAAGGCAGAATGAGGTGGGAGAGTAATATTAACTATGATTTGTGGGAGATGAACATACAGGTGACTGGAGAAAACTACATAATAGTGAGCTACATGGTTTGTATAGGAAGCCAGATATAATAAGAGCAGTTAAGTCTCGTAGATTGCTATGAGCAGGACATGTGGCACGAATGGGGAATGAAAGAGGTGAATGAAAGCTTCTTGCAGGAAAACCAGAAGGAAAATGCTCAGTTGGTAGACCAAGAATGAGGTGGGATAATAATACTATCCATGATTTGAGGGAATTATATTATACAGAGGATGATTGGAAAACATTAGCTCTGGATAGGGATGTATGGAGAGCTTGTGTCCGCGCGGCCATGAACCTACGAGTTTGATAGAGCCAGTGAGTTGGTTAGTTATGATTTGTGGAAGATAAATTATACAGGGAATGATTGGAAAATATTAGCTCAGGATATATATTTATAGAGAGAACATAAGCATGATCACGAAACTCCGAGTTCTATAGCGCCTGTGCAGTATTTAGTTACTATCTAATATTATAGCTTTAGTGATTCTTGTATTTCAATGTAACATATGTTTATCCTGGTGAGTGGAAATGAAGGCCACGTGACTTTAACTCCACCAGGCTATATAAATAAATTATTTCCACTCAGTATATATTTAATAGCCACTTGAGAGATATTTACATGTAGTTGGTCGTTCTCAAAATTTTGAATCAGTTGTTGACAGATGTTAACAAAATTCATACTGTTCGATGTATAGGTTAATTTGATACGTGAGAGAGAGGGAGAAAGTCAGTTTGACCCGAACATAATCGTGGTAGGTTGTAGTCACGGTTCAGCACTCCTAGAGACAGGTAGCAAGCGATCAGGTCTCCGCACTCGGTCTACATGGTCAAAGAACTCGCCACCAAGACAAGAATCCGACTGTGTGGGAGTGGTCATATTATTCTCTGCATCAGGGATGACAATGGAAAACTTTACAACCTGATATACAAGGGATTCAGTAATCACAAACTTGAATTTATATTTGTATAGTAACCCGTTTTAAAACTTACTTTCATCCCCTTAACAATTATTTAAGATTTTTATTTAACAATTGTCTTTAACAGCTCTTCGCTTAAGTAATGCCACGTGTGATTTCCAAATTATCGATAAATTCACGACTCACGAAGTGAGGAGTCAAATTATCCAGACAATTTGGAAATCAAGAGTGGCATTTATTATGACTATTTAACTCATGCCCCAAATGGGACTCAATGGGCAATCACGTTTCAATGAGTTCTGTTTTACAACCAATCAGAGTCGTGTTTCACGAAATATTTATCAGTGTTATAATTACGATATTAAAGAAGGCTCCTCCTTTTTAATATTCTGAACAGGTCTGACCATTATTTTGCAGTGACTGAGCCTGTGAGAAATACAGCTACCAGATTGTATATATAGTGCATGAATGTCAACACATGCCGCATGCGGGAGTTAATATAAAAAAAATTGTAGCAATTGATTATACCACCAAAAAAAGAAACAACTGTTTGCACTTTCTTAAATGTATTTTTCCTCAGGTAACAATCCAAAAAAATATAATTGTCATATTTACATCATACGACATCAGAAATGAATTAATATACAGTTTGATGTGTTTCATTTTTTCTCCACTAGAGAGCATTCTTACAATATTGCGTTCCTTTGGCAATAAATAGTATGATCTGGTTGCAGTGATAAACAAAAGAAGCAGATGAAGCGTACCTATCGTTTCTCATTTGTTTTCAAACATCGCCGTTTACATTAAATATATAAATATTTTAAAATAACTATAGTTAAATACTGATTTGTGAGTAAACAGCTTAATTGTATTCGTTAAATAGTCCTAACAAATGCCACTCTTGATTTCCAAATTCTCTAGATAAATTCACTCCTCACTTCGTGAGTCGTGAATTTATCGATAATTTGAAAATCAATCGTGGCATTACTTATGACAATTTGGAAATCAAGAGTGGCATTTATTAGGACTATTTAACGAATAAAATTAAGCTGTTTACTCACAAATCATTATTTAACTATAGTTATTTTAAAATATTTATATATTTAATGTAAAGGGCGATGTTTGAAAACAAATGAGAAACGATTGTTCGATTGTTACGCTTCATTTGTTCATCACTGCAACCAGATCATATTATTTATTTGCCAAAGGATCGCAATATTGTAAGAATGCACCCTAGTGGAGAAATTTATAACCAACATTATAGGTATTAATTAATTTCTGATGTCCTATGATGTAAGTATGTCAATTATATTTTTCTGCAACGTTATTTCCTGGAAAATCATTCATTTAAGAAAGTGCAGACAGTAGTTTCTTCTTTTTGTGGTATAATCAATTGCTACATGTGTTTACATTATCTCCCGCATGCGCTATCTGCTGACATTCGTGTACTATATATAAAATCTGGTAGCCGTATTTTTTAGAGGGTCAGTCACTGCAAAATAATGATATGATCTATTCACAATGTTAAAAAGGAGGAGCTTTCTTTAATATGATACAATTCAGTTCATAAATTCGAGGCGAAACACGACTGTGATTGGTTGTAAATAAAACATCATTGAAATGTGATTTGCCATTGACTCCCATTTGGGGCATAAGTTAAATAGTCACTTTTAATAATTTTTATCTGTCGTGGAATTAGACTTTTTCTTTGTCTAGTCCAACTTATTGAAGCTTCACGTCAAGCAATAGTCTGTTTATGAAGTCATAATATCCTCCATTATCTAATATATAAAAATAAATGTTTGTTGTTTGTTAGTACTTTATGCGCGTCCATACCGTTGATCCGATTGTGATGGGGCTTTTTGCAAAATGTTCAGGAGATAACTGGGGTGAACATAGGCTATAAGAGAGTTGTGATACTCAACTCCTATAACCTTAAAAATCGCCCTTTGTAGCGGAAATCGTTAAAAAAAAGTAGCTCTTTGGCCGCTTAAATGGCTTACGCTGCCTAAACCATAACAAATACACAACATTAATGTACACAGAATTGAATATCTCAAAAAGCTCTACAAAAAAGTCCGCAACAGCATATGTTTATCTCTTACGGATAACTCACAATATCCATTTTTGTCTTTCATTGATGCCAAGAAGGTCGAGACAAGTAGGTAGATTCCTGTGCAATCATAGCAACACATGCCGGGCATTCTTTTAAGGATAACTCACAATAACCAATATTGTCTTTTAGCTCATTTATGCCAAGAAGATCGAGATAAGTAGATTCCCGGGCAACGCCTGGTAATCAGCACGGGGAATCTTAAAATAATTACGATATACATTTATAATTATATTTCATTTCACTTATTCAACTAATCATAAGAAGTACATTAATTTTCGTCTTTCAGCCCATTTATGCCAAGAAGATCGTGATGAGTAGATTCCCGGGCAACGCCGGGTAATCGGCGCAGGGTATCTAAAAAATATAAATTTATAGTTACTTTTTTCTACTTATTCAACTAAATATAAAAAACACTTTAAATTTCATTTATTTAGGCGTAGCAGCGCACGCCGGGTATTAGCTAGTAATCAATAAATTTAAAGGGAACCAGTGTAAGAATAATAACAAGATAATCTATAAACTTCCCATATTATTCTTGTTTTAGCAATTTGTTTTACGTTACCTTAACATTTTCCATTGTTTTGCAAACAGTTATAGCAAACGTAAACCATTATAACAATCGTCATTGCCTTAACTCTGGATCACATACAGGACTTGCTATTTTAAACACACTACTCCACTGGGGACCTTCCCTTGTGAACGATCATTATAGAACGGATTTTTATGCACTAAAATTTAAGGTTTGCAACACAGTAGAATGTGACGTAAGATTTCTTTCGTCAATCAATTCAAAACTTGTTTACAATATTACAAATACAAACAAAAAAACTTGAATGTTTTTTCTTAAGAATCCAACAATATTACACATGTTACGTAAGTATTAGGAAACAAAGTATATTACATTACTAGCTAATACCCGGCGTGCACTGCTGCGCATAAATAAATGAAAATTAATGTGTTCGTATGTTTAGTTGAATAAGTAAAAAGAAAAATAATTAGAAATTTATATTGTTTAGATATAATGCCCGGATAATATATGTTGCCCGGGAATCTACTTATCCCGATCTTTTTGGCATAAATGAACTGAAAGACGAAAATTAATGTACTTCTTACGTTTAGTTGAATAAGTAAAAGGAAAAATAATTATAAATGTATATCGTGATTATTTTAAGATTCCCGTGCTGATTACCCGGTGCTGCCCGGAATCTACTTATCCCGATATTCTTGGCATAAATGAGCTGAAAGTCAAAACTCGTTATTAGGTTATCTGTAAAAGAATACCCGCCATGTGCTGTTATGCTTGCACAGGAATCCATCTTCTTGGCATCAATGAAAGACAAAAATTATTGTTGTGAGTTATCCGTAAGAGATAAACATATGCTTCGCGGACATTTTTGTAGAGATTTTTGAAATATTCAATTCTGTGTACATTCATTTTGTGTATTTGTTATAGTTTAGGCAGCGTATGGCATTTAAGCGTCTAAAGAGCTATTTTTACACGTTTTTTCACTACAAATGGGAACTTTTAAGGGTGTAGGAATTGAGTATCACAACTCCCTTATATCCTATGTTCATCCCGGGAATCTCCTGAACATTTTACAAAAAGCCCCATCACAATCGGATAAACGGTATGGCCGCGCATAAAGTACGAACAAACAAACAAACATTAATTTTTATATAGGCCTATTAGATGAAAACTTCATTTTAATCTGTGTTACAATCTTAACTTTTAGTGTATAAAATAATTTCCCTAGTGATCAGCCGTAATAATACTAATGGTTAAATTTGTAAAATATTACATAAATAGTAGAAAAAACTTCAGGTGTAGTTTCTTCATATTACATAGAGTACTGTATTTTTTTTAATATCAACAAGGATCCGAAAACGCTAGTTGTTTTATTAGACCTTATTTCCATTAAACTCCTACACTCAATCTCTCTCTCTCTCTCTCTCTCTCTCTCTCTCTCTCTCTCTCTCTCTCTCTCTCTCTCTCTCTCTCTCCCTCTTTTTTTTTCTTCTGTATTTATATATTTTACGTCAATGCCATACCATTTGAAAACATCGGTTCTAGCCCTAACACCAAAGTTAAGTAACATTGGGCATGGTTAGTACCTGGATGGGGACCCCTTGGGAACATAATGTCCTGTTGGGAAGGTATTTTTTATGGGGCACACCATAGAGTAGTTGGTTAAGGCTATACGCTACAGGCGTGAAGGTCGAGAGTTCGAGATCCGGTGGGTGTCAGGATTTTTAAACTGAGCCAAACCTTTTGGCGGCACGATGACCCTGGGGTCGTCTTAGCCACTAACTGAAATTAGAAACAGACGCTTGTTCTGCGGGTAAAGACGGCCGCAACGCACGGCTGACAACCTGCCTGATATCAAATACCACTTTTCTTCAAAAGTTGCAGCCTTAATCTTCTGCTATCCTAAGGGCCTTCTAAAGCCCTGTAGTGGGATCATTTTACTTAAATCAATATATGTTTTTTGTTTCACCTTTTTTTTTTCCTATTCTCTGACAGTAATATAATGTACGGTTAAAAACTATAATATAGTTACCTTGTAGGTCCGTCTCCTCAACTTAAGTTCTTTTAAAACTCTGTAGGCCTTTCGGGACTAGTCCCATCATCAGCAGAATGCATTAGGTCCGTTCTTGTTGACCCTTGTTGAAGCACTGACTTGGTTGTGAGAATTTTGTACAGAGGATTGTGTGGATTAGGTGTGTATTCATTGAGAATCAGGTTGCTGTTGATTTCTCTTAGGATTGCGATTTCCTCCAGTATATTTATTCTCGTTGGAATGTTTTCTCTATGTACTATTGTGAGGGTGTTGTCGATGTTATGCATATGGTGTCCAGCTTGAATTACATGTTTTGCGTAACTTGATTTTCCTCCATTGTAAACGAAATCTCTGAACTGTTCCTTGAATCTAATGTTATTTCTTTCTCCCCATATTTCTATCTTTTTCCACATAATTCTTTCTCTCTCTTTTCCTCTTCATATTTATATCTTCTTCTCTACATTTTATATTTTTATCTTTCATCACATTTTCTCTCTTCGTCTTGCTATTTCTTTGTGTGTGTGTATATATATATATATATATATATATATGGTATGATAAGAAAAATAAATGCCTGGACGGGATTCGAACCCGGATCTCTCTCTATATATATATATATATATATATATATAATATCCATAGTAATTCTGCCCGAAGGCAGGTCCTTCACTGCAATCATAGCATTTTCATGATGTGCTTGCAGCTTTACTAGGGAATTGTAGGTGTGGTAGCTTCCCGTTGCTTTCCACACCGGTGAAGGATGATGATAGTGATGATAATGATAAGGATGATGATGGTGATGATGGCCATATGATTTCGGGGACCGTTTGGCCTTAAATTTTTCCTGACATTTGTCGTGCAGGTGAGGAAAAATCCCGATAAAAACCACACCCAGAAAAACTGCCCCGACCGGGGATCGAACCCGGGCCCGCTGCGTGACAAGGCAGCACGCTACCTCGACCACAGAGGTGGACTTTATATATATATATATATATATATATATATATATAGAAGAAAGAATGTATTACATGCTTTTTTCTCGTTTGTTGTTCGTTTATATAGGCCTATATATATTTATATTTATTTATTTGTCTAACAACAAATATATATATATATATATATATATATATAAATAAAATACGTAATATTGTGTGTGTATAATTTACTAAATGTTACTAAATAATGTGTTATTTTGAGATGGTTGGCTTTTTGATGCCGCGTTACCACAATCAAGTTGACAGCTTCCTTACAAACCGTGGGAATAACTTCACAGTTCGATAATTCTCCCCACGGAAAAAAAAAAGATGGCCAAGGACATGTGTAGTAGGTTGAGCTTTAGTAAAGGACGAGTGAGAAAAAAAAATCTTTAGAAATGAATCCCAAGGATCCTCCATTATGAAGTGCAACAATAACAATAAAGAGATGTTGGAGAAACAAGCTTCTAGTTTAGTTGCAGATGTCCCTTCAACCACAGTACTTCCTGATTACCTCGCCAACTTATTGATCAAAGCAAAGAGAATAAGACTTGTTTGATAACAAATGACAATACTCCACTCCAGAGACCAGTAAAACACTCGCAAAATGTACCAATAACCAGAGAGAATTCCAGATACCTCAAACAAATGCATTGACGTCTACAACTTATCAAAACATAAAATTAAATAAAAACTTAGATGCTTGATTGTTTGATCTTATTTGAACCGATATATCGCCATTTCTTACTATTTATTAATATTCTAAGCAAGTAAATAATCAAATTTAAGTTCGCATTTCCTATGTAGCCAACTACTTCAGGTGAAGAGAATCGAATTATCATAATTTGAACCGAAAATGTATAATTTTGTCCAAAAAAATGTACACCGATTTATCGATGGATTATCATTTATTATTAATAATAATAATAATAATTTACTAATAATAATATAATAATTATTAATACATTTGGTGTTCAAACTGGCGACCCGGGCCGGAAATTACCCTTTGTATGTTTCAGTGGCCCACGAACTTAGAAAATATAACCATAATTTTATTTAATTTTGTATTTTATCGCGTCCTCCGCTGTGGTGTGAGGTAGGTTCGCTGCCTTGTACGCAGCAGGCCCGGGTTCGATCTCCGGTCGGGACAAGTTTCTGGGTGATCTTTTTTCGGGGGTTTTCGTAACCTGTAAGACAAATCTCAGTTAACTTTAAGGCCCAAACAGTCTCCGAACTTCATCTGGTCATCATAATTATCATCATATTCGCCATGTTTAATATGAATATGTGTGTGAATGGTGTGTTTTGTCTTAATATTGTGATTTTCGGAGGAGGCCCTTGCACTGAGCCGATCACTCATTCGGGGAGGCCGTACATATAATTTTGTGATTAAAAAGTATGTGTAATCTACGGTTTAAAATCTGTAAAGTCCGCATGGAGTGTGCCATATAAAAATAACTATAAGGTGAGATGTTAAACTGAGCTGAAGAAGTATTTTATGGTGCATACGTCAGTCGAAAACTAACAAAGCAGCTATATAATCAAATATAACAGATCTTAACCTTTCTTCCAGTAAGAGGGCTGTGTCTTTGAAATCCCTTATTCCGAATTTTCCGAAACTAGTTTGCAAATAAACGGTGCCAAGTGCCTGACAAAAAAGTGAAATAGTTTGAGTTGGCTTTTGTGTTTCTGGAAAATACATTTTCCATGTTGTATTATAAATAAAATTTAAAATGTTTATATTATATTATTTTAACACACTTTTTATTTCCATTGAAACAGTTATTAATGAATCTTAAATTATAAATATGAATTAGCAACAAGCAACAACTCAGACAATAAAAAAATAGTATTTTACGATGCGAGGTTGGGAAGTGATTTTTACAGAATCGAGGAAAAATGTTAGAATTTTAATTTATGAGATTCTGTAAAACACTTCACAAACGTTCGTTGTACATTCTTTTTTTGCGCGATGGTGTTTTCAAAATAATAAATAAAAGTAAAATAACATATTTGCTGGAAATATTTGCGTTCATTATAAACAATTGACTAACATTAACAGTGTGGGCAATGTTTATTAGTTGAAACAACAGGAGGCCGCGAGACCAATTTAGTAATAAAATGGCGGCAAGTACGTATTTATTATTTTATATTGTTTCAATTAAAGTACAGTTCATTTAAAATGCAGTGATTTGTTTCGTATAATGTATATTAACACAACCTTTTAGATATATTTTTGTATATACATTCTACCTAGTAAACATAGAGGGCAGTGGTTTTACTTCCCACACGCGTGTTTGTAATATGTAGTATTACAGTATAGTTATTTTTATTACAGTATAGTTATTTAGGTTGGCAACCCCGAAATATAGGACGTTGAAATTTCAATCATGGTCGCCATTGCTGTAAGTACGACAAAAAGAGGTACTATCGCGCAATAAATACGTTGATATGTTTAGTAATGGCAAGGTTTTTCAGATGATGTGCGGCCCGCGAGGCATTTGGTGATATATGAAATGGCTTGCGGTCCATATTGAGTTTGACATACCTGCTCTACCTCAAGAAGTCCTCTTTTCCTTCCAACTATAATTTTGGAATTCAAAGTATCTTTATTACCTTACATTACTCAATCTTTCAGCATGTCCCAACCTTCTTATTCCTAAGAACTAATTAAATAATTATTTCACTGGAAATATCGATTTCGGAGCCCTTCAAGGCCGTGGACATATGATCTCCATACATCCCTATCCTGAGCTATGGTTTACAATATTATTCCCTGTATAATTCGCCTCTCCAAAATCATAGTTAATGTTATTTCTCCCATCTCATAAATATTTCTAGTGCCCACAACAATATATTATCCTAACATTCCATGTTCCTATGTTTAAGCCTTTGCCATGGTTTTCCGAAAGTATTTCCCATCCAGAGATCCGAATGGGGCCCTATTTTATCTCCGGAAATGTTTACATCAGTGGAACCTATGTCCGCATTTCTTGATAGGGTCCCTTTCATGCCCAATGTGTATTAGAGTAACATGGTTCAAAATTCGGTTTTTCATAATTTACTAGTTACAACTTAGGCCTACATCAACTTTCTATTACATCGAATATTTAAAATAAATTTTGTTCTTGCAGTTATTATCTGTTAAAAATTTAATTTCCATAGCAAAGGCATACAACTTTTGGGGTCTCAAAAAGTCCCAATTAAAAAAAAAAGTTGTAAATGCCTTAGAAATGTGTTCTGAAAGTTCAATTTTGTATGTACAATAAAGATTTATTTTAGGAAACAAACATTTGGGTCTGAAAAGGTTAACTTGTAATTTCCTATAATTCTCTCGTCTCCCTATAATTAATCAATTTCACTTAAATGTATCATAAGTAATGCCACGAGTGATTTCCAAATTATCGATAAATTCACGACTCACGAAGTGAGGAGTGAATTTCTCTAGAGAATTTGGAAATCAAGAGTGCCATTTGTTAGGATTATTTAACGAATGAAATTAAGCTGTTTACTCACAAATCATTATTTAACTATAGTTATTTTAAAATATTTATATAATAAATGTAAACGGTAATGTTTGAAAACAAATGAGAAACGATTGATATGCTTCATTTGCTTCTTTTGTTCTTCACTGCAACCAGATCATATTATTTATTGTCAAAAGATCGCAATGTTGTAAGAATGCACCCTAGTGGAGAAATTTATAACCAACGTAATAGGTATTAATTAATTTCTGATGTCCTATGATGTAAATATGTCAATTATATTTTTCTGCAACGTCATTTCCTGGGAAATAATTCGTTTAAGAAAGTGCAAATAGTGGTTTCTTTTTTTTTTGTGTGGTATAATCAATTGTTACAAAATATGTTTTTATATGATCTCTTTCTGTTGACATTCATGCACTATATATACAATCTGGTAGCCGTATTTCTTACGGGGTCGGTCACTGCAAAATAATGCTATGATCTATTCAGAATGTTAAAAAGGAGGTGCTTTCTTTATTATGAAAAACGTTAGTTGGTATATTCTAGTCGAAACACGACTATGATTGGTTGTAAATAAAAAATCATTGAGATGTGATTGGTCATTGACTCCCATTTGGGGCATGAGTTAAATAGTCGTGGTAATAAAATTCAAACGTATGTTTTCCTTGATGACTGAGGTAAATCACGATAAACCTCACATTGGGATTTGAATTCATAACCATTTTAATCGGAGACACAAACATCGAATCCTAACCCACCTCGTTCGGTAGAATAAAGTCTGTCCTAACAGAGTTCTTATGGATTTCAATCGATTTTCAACATGGTGGTATAACGTTTTGTTTCAGATTTATTCCATTGATAGAAGGTTTGTAGTGCTCATGTGTAAAGGAAAATATTGAACGTTTCCTAGGGCAGTTTTCTACTGCAAGTGCATGATTTTTAACGCTACCTTGCCCCCAGGATTTCGCTCTTAGCGCTCAAATTTATAAAAACAGTTTTTTGATACAACTTTTACATGTATACTTTTTATTTCCGATCTCCAGGCAATACAATATGTACGAACAACTTCTAGAGGAAACGTGTAACAATTGATACAAGGTCAAATTATATTTACATCATGATTGGAATATTCATTGATCTAAAGTATTCTATGTTGTTGTATCTTATGATTTCTTTCTTATTTTGTGTTAAACTTCACTGTAGTGACACCTTAATTTTTAATGAAGTCAATAAATTAAAAAAAATTAAAAATAAAATTAAAAAATAATATAAATATGTAACACAAGACGATACTGTGGAAATCTAATGCGCATATTCTATTAAATAACGCTAATAATAATAATATTCTGGGACTAGAAAAAAATCAATAAACAAATATATGGTCACACATAGAAATATATTATTGAATGGGAAATGAATAATAAATGAATCAAATTTTGAAGAAATGTCTCAATCTAAATACTAACGAATGATAATAACAAATTAGGAATAAGGCGCAGAAATACACTAAATATAGTGCCAAAGCGTATTCTTATACATTACAGGGACATTTGTCATCTCAAATTATCTAAAAAAAATTAACTCAAAATATATACAAAATGGTTGTTTTTGCAGTTACATTATGCGAAACATTATATATTAGTTTAAGAGAAGCGAAAACTTTACGGGTATTTGAGAATAATGGAAAATGTTCGATTTAAAGAGAGTCGAAAAAAAGATGTGAATGGACCAACTACAGTGATATGCATTATAGTTATGGAAAACATATTGTAATAAGTCAGATTGCGATGCACATGTGACAAATGGAGGATGAGAGAGAAAGAGAGAGAGAGAGAGAAAGAGAGAGAGATAGAGCGAGGGGCACGGAAACAACTTGTAGGAAAACTATAGGAAAAACGCTCAGTAGATAGTCCAAGAATGAGATGGGAGAATAACACCAACCGTGATTTGAGAGAGAAGAATTTGGGAATGATTGGAAAATATTAGCTTAGCTTAGGATAGGTATGTGTATAGAGATTATTTCCAGAAGACCAGGAATCTCAGGGGGTTTACATATCCAGTGTGTTAGTTAAAATGAAATACAAAATAAAATTAAGTAAAACAAATTTAAGAGCGTTCAGTCAGTGACTTACGGGGTTCCTGGAAGAAACACAGCAATCAGTGTCTTACTCAACAACACAGATAAAGACTATCTTATACATCTGTAAAAATGGATCACTATAAAATATGAATACAGTCTTAACTTAATTTGGTCGAAAATTAATCTATGTCGCTTCTTGAATGAGCAATTCAATTTTAAATTGAACATGAAAATATGATTAAAGATGAAATGGGACGTTGAGAGATATATCAGAAAAACGTGTAGAATTTAACTCTTAAATTGACAAAACACGAATTTTCTGTATCAGTTATTTAAATGTGGCAGACCGCAGTGAAAACTAAATCAACCATAATTGTTATTGTTAGGTATATTATATAATTACACAATTAGACACACCTTTAAGCGATTTCTTTTTGTTCGTTTTCTTCTTATTTATTCAAAATATTAACTAAATTAAACAAACTTATGTAGGCCTATTATATAGGATACATTGCCAATTTAATGGTTAATATTAGTACAATTCATTATTTATTTATTTCAAATCAGGGTATGATAGTGCAGTGCGATCCGTATAAACCTGAATCATTTTAAGGGGCCATAAGTCTTGAACCAATAATAGGACACACGTGCAACTTTGGAAGAATATAATACACAATTGGGAGATTATATTACATACAATTGTGAGATTACATTACACTGTTTACCTCTCAGAGCAAATGTTGGAAGTGTCCTCCACTAGCATCTATACATATTTGCATTTGTTTCACCATATTCTGTGAAGTTCTACGGAGAGTATCCTCGCCAATGTTGCTTATTTCCTTTCGAATGGATTCCTTGAGATCATAAATTTGTACTATTTTTTAGATACCCACACAAGGAAAAATCAGTTGAGGTTAGGTCAGGAGATCTGGGGGGCCACAGATCTCTTGAGATTATTCGATTATCAAAGAAACTGGTTACAAGGGCCATGGAGGCATTAGATGTATAGCATGTTGCTGCATCTTGTTGGAAATAACCTTCTCTCAATTCGATATCATCCAGCTGTTCCACAAATGTATTGAAGATACCCGTATAAACTTCAGTCGTATCAAAGAAAATGGGACCAACGATCCTGGAAGCTGACACCGCGCACCATACTCCAACCTTTCCATCATGCAGTGGTGTTTCGTGGATCATATGGGGGTTTACAGCAGCCCAATATCTGGTGTTTTTGTGTGTGTATATAGCCTGGCAGATGAAATCATGCCTCATCTGTAAACCACGTTATGGAGAGAATGTCTGGACGTGGAATAAGAAATTCCTGAAACCATCGACAATAACAGATTCGTTTTTCATAATCTGCTTATTTCAGTTGTTGCACCATATGCACTCTGTGTGGTCGTAATCCCGTTTTCTTCGCAGCTCTTTGGCATGTGCCATATGAATAGCCTGATTCCTGGCTCAATCGACGCAACGATTTGTTTAGATAGTTCACTAGCCTCCTTCGAACATTGATAACAGCCTCTGCACTCAAAGGTGGTCTATGTTTTTCACTCTCACTAACGAGTATACCAGTTGTCTCCATCTATCTTGCTAGCGATAAAATTGTTGCCTTTGTCGGAATACTCCGTACATTAAATTCTCTTCGAAATTCCCGTTATGTTGTTACCAAGGAATTTGTCTTCCAACATGTTTTCACAATGAAAACACGCACTCGAAGTGAGTACTGCATGTTGCTGTTATGTCTGCAAACTAAAGACTAACTACAATGCCATGAAAATGCTCGTAATTTCCATCGAAATCAACAATATAGTCCACAGATGGCATTGATTGTTGCCGTGATCGATTAATGTCGATTCTTCCTGAGCCACTGCGATCATTAAAACAAATTTCACATTTCTACGAACTTTCAGAGATAAATTATGGCCTATTAAAATGGTTCAGGTTTATGTGGATCGCACTGTATTTTAAGATTTTTATTGTTTGAAGCAATGTATGAATTTGAATTGGCTCTGAATGGATTAATCTAAACCACACTAAAGACATTTAAAAACAGAGTGAGGATAAAAAAGGGGATTCTTTACAACATGTGACGCGAAAAGTTTTCTAAGTTGCAATCATACACCATACGCATGCGCTAATAAACGCGAAGCGGTTTACACTATGGAATCACGGGATGCAGACAACATATACACGATATTTAATGAACCTAAAAGCTAACAAAGAAATTTAAGTACTCTAACCTGTGAAAGGATACCTAAAATATAACCTAACGCTATATAAGCACTCTAACCTGTGAAAGAATATCTAAAAGCTAACCGAACGCAATTTAAGCACTCTAACATGTGAAAGAATGCAACGCCCAAAAATAAATAGTAAGTTCTGAAATTCTGAAGTATATCTGTACAGTTAAGTAGTACATACTCTATGTTGGCTACACTGGAACTGTCTTTATTTTATAGAATATTCATTAAAATCAATATAACTCCCACGTCTACATGTATGTGGTAAATATTATAGAAAATGTATTGAAATAATAGTTTTAAAAAATGTAAAACTCGTTATAAATGGTGGGAAATAATTTGAAAAATGAATCCCTAAGAATAAAGTTTGACAGGAGTTTATGAAAGAATTAAAAATGTCGCGTCACAGGTTGTAAAAAAACAGCCAAAAAATGTATCGGAAGTTTTCGTGACACACATAGGTCTGAGGCATAGTGCTAAATAATGCATTAACAGCCTTCACAACCGGTCATGGAAAATTTGCAGATAATTTTTATGGATTTAAAATTGTGAACGATCCCACGTGCTTGTGCAAACTAAAGCCACAAACATTTGACCTTTTATTATGGGAATGTGAAAATTGGACAACGAAAAGGATGCATTAAAAAAAAGTATAATCAATCAGGAGGGAAATGATCAGTATAAGTTAATGAACTTATGGACAAAATTTATAAAGATTCAAAAAATATTAACGAAATTGGATTTAACAATTTACAAACAATATAGAGAAGATTCCAATTGGCAGGAATAATAGGAAATGATGTGAATATATACATAATGAGTATCATATTATAAATAACATAAGAACATATAGTATTACAGTAGTTTGTAATGGGGTCCATTGTTAATATTTTTTTAATATAGGTCTGAGGCAAGATAATGGTTTATCTTGTCTACTAGAAAAATTAATTAGAACATCATGAGGAATTTGACTAGCTATAAAAAATAGCAGCTCCAGGTTGAAAAAATAAATTTTAACGGCTGGGAGATCCGACTTGCAGACCACATGTCACCCCTATGATCCTACTTGCTGAACTCATGTCACCCCTATAACTGGCTGGATCAGCTCTATCATTAACACATGTGGATGTGAGGGCAGTAGCAGGCTGCTATACCAAGACCCTTGTAACACTCGCGCAATGGGGACTTTGGAGTAAACACGGGAAAAACTAAATGCATGTAGGTAACTAAAATATGTTAATATGGGTAAGATAGAAACATGGAATTATATATTTTTTATATCGTCCTGGAATTTAAGTGTTTGCGAACAATTATGTCAAATAAAATATTTATAAAAAACTTTTTCTTTGAAACATAGAGAATATAGTTTCAGTTGTGTCCACCACTGTGGTCTCGAGGTATCATGCTGCCTTGTCAAGCAGCGGCCCGGGTTCGATACTCGGTCGGTACAAGTTTCCTGGGTGATGTTTTTTTTTCGGAGTTTTTCCTCGCCTGTAAGACAAATAATGTCAGGAAACTTTAAGGCCCAAACGGTTCCCGAACATCAACTGGCCATTTATTAGCATATTCATTAAATTTAGGATTAAGGTCTCTCATGCCGCATCATTGCCATCATCATCTATCATACATCATCGGGGCAGTGTAACTCAGCCTTCCAGGCGCTCCAACCTCAGAAGTGGGTTACAATAACGCCATGCCAGGAGAGAATCCATCTTCTCTCTTCGCCTTGCTGGAGTATCTTCCATCCTATTTAAAATTTGATTTGATTTGTTTATGTCGAAAAATACATTATATAATGGAAATGGAGCTAATGAAAAATGATGGAAATTTTGAGGAAGTGCCTGAATTCAAATACCTCGGACCATTAATCACAAATAGGAATGAGAAGCACAGAGAAATTAAACATAGGTTCAATTCTGGAAATGCGTGCTATTATGCATTACAAAGACTCTTGACGTCCCAACTCTTTTAAAAAAAAAAGTTAAACTAAAAATATATAAAACTATTATTCTACCAGTTATATTATATGGATGCGAAACATTGGACTCTTACTTTAATGGAGGAAAGGAGATTGCGTGTATTTGAGAATAAAGTTCTTAGGAAAATTTTTGGACCAAAGAGAGATGAACAGACAGGTGAATGGAGAAGATTACATAACAGTTAACTACATGGTATTTATAGAAAGCCAGATATAATAAGAACAATTGAATCGCGTAGACTGCGATGGGCAGTACATGTGGCACGAATAGAGAATGGAAGACGTTCATGGAAGCTCTGTAGGAAAAGCAGAGAGAAAACGCCCAGTTGGTAGACCAAGAATGAGGTGGGAGAACAACATTAACTATGATATGAGGAAAGTAGATTATGCAGCGAATGATTGCAAAGCATTAGCTCAGGAGAGGATGTATGGAGAGCTTATGTCCACGTGGCTATGAACGTACGGGTTCGATAGTGCCAGTGAGTTAGTTTGAGTTAGTTATGTCGAAATGACAACGAGATGGGATTGAATTATAAAATTACTCTCAATTGTACAACATAATATTTTCTTACCTGTATCTCACTCATGCTATGGAGTTAAAGAAACCCATGACTAAACTGTATAATACTGTTTCACATTTCTACAGGATAGTGGAGAATATGACACCTCAAACTCAATTTCGACAAAAAATGACTTACTTGGTTCTCACCCTTCATACCCTTCATACCCTTCAAATTATTACATGGACTATTTAACTCATGCCCAAATGGGAGTCAATGACCAATGACATTTCAATGAATTTTGATTTACAACCACAGTCTTTTTCACCTCGATTTTATCAATTTAATTTTATCACATTAAAATCAAGCTCTCCTTTTTTAACATTCTGAATAGGTCAGAGCATTATTTTGTAGTAACTGACTCTCTAAGAAATACGTTGAATATAACAATTTATATATTAAGATTCAAGAATCATAGATTGCAACTGGCTCCCAGATTGTATATACAGTGCACGGATGTAACCAGATTCTGCTTGCGGGATATAATAGAAAATTATTTGTAGCAATTGATTATGCCACAAAAAAAGAAAGCACTGTTTGCACTTTCTTAAACGTATTATTTCCCAAGTATTTACTTTCCAGAAAAATATAATTGATATATTTACATCACATAGGACATAAAAAATTAATTAATAACCTATAATTTTGGTTATAAACAGTTTGATGTGTTTCATTTTTTCTCCACTAGGGTGCATTCTTACAATATTGCAATCCTTTGGCAATAAATAATATGATCTTGTTGCAGTGATGAAGAAATTAAACGTAATAAACGTTTGTTATTTGTTTTCAAACATCGCCTTTTACGTTAAATATATAAATATTTTAAAATAACTACCACCACTGTGGTCTCGAGGTAGCGTGTTGCCTTGTCACTCAGCGGGCCCGGGTTCGATCACCGGTCGGGGCAGTTTTTCTGGGTGAGGTTTTTATCGGAGTTTTTCCTCACCTGTAAGACAAATGTCAGGAAAACTTTAAGGCCCAAACGGTCCCCGAAATCATATGGCCATCATCACCCTTATCATTATCACCATCATCCTTCACCGGTGTGGAAAGCAACGAGAAGCTACCACACCTACAATTCCCTAGTAAAGCTGCAAGCATATCATGATAATGCTATGATTGCAATGAAGGACCTGCCTTCGGGCAGAAATACTACGGATGGATGAATATTTAAATAATGATTTGTGAGTAAACAGCTTAATTTTATTCGTTAAAATAGTCCTAACAAATACCACTCTTGATTTCCAAATTTGGAAAAAACTCGTGGCATTACTTATGATAAAGAAATTAAAAATATAATCTTCATGGATAATAGGCGGTATCATGTGTTTAATACATTTTGAAATGGGGATTTCTGAATTTGTGCATCAAAATAAACCTGTTTAAAGCACTAACTTACGGTTGAGAGTGATGAATGCACTCAATTGATAATGAAGATTGACTTACAATTTTTTAAGGAAAACTTTGACAAATATATTTGGCTCAGTAAATAAAAATTGAACGTAAAATGTTCCTAAAATATAGATGTAATTATTATAATATCTATAAAGGTTCCGGTTGGCTTCAAATTTCTTGTAAAGTTTTATCTTTAAGGGGGGTAGAATTTAGGTTGGAATATAGCATATAATGTATAATCATCATCATCATCATCATCATCATCATCATCATCGTAGGGTTCACGAATTGTACCATTTGACCTGTTCTGCCTGCAGACTTTATATCTGATCTCGCAAACGCTTTTCAGGTCTTTCAGTTCTTCTCTTACCTTGGCCTGTACATATAAAAGATATAATAATGAATTGTATTCACTATTCTCTGAAATACATAACTTACTGTGAAAATTCTCAACCTAACAAAGGTTGCGCCATATTATTAGATAGTAGAGGACAGTCGTACAAAAAACCTTTCTTAAACCTGAAGATAGTAGAAGAGCAGACAAACCAATATTGAGCTCGCTGGATGGAACAGAAAAAGTTGGGTTTGGAGAAGAAGGGCTTTGGACAAAAACGATTGTACATAATTCTTGGCAGTGGACAGAGCCCTAAATGGGCTATAGCGCCATTATTATTATTATTATTATTATTATTATTATTATTATTATTATTATTCTGAAGTTTATGAGTAAGTTATTTTTTTACTAGTAGAGGTTACCAGCCTCTAGCCAAACCCCTCTTCCTGGAGGGCAGGGAACTGGAATTTCGGAGTGTTCGTCTCCTGGAGAAGTTGCCTTCACTACGGCTTTGGGGACTTCTCTTCTCCCCACGTAACCCTGTGGACGGGGTCCTACCCAGGTACTACCCACTGGGCGAGTGGGACCTGGAGCTCACAAAAGGGAAGGGCGCCTACTCTCTGGAGTGGACCTCTATGAAGGGTTCCACTCTGTTACCCTAGACAGAATGAATGAAGATAGATATCCAAAACAAATAACAAAATACAAACCTAAAGGCACCCGAGATGTGGGCAGACCTAGAAAGAGATGGGCTGAAGTCGGAACGGGTCAACAGACCTAATCCATGAATACAGATGATGATGATGATGATTATTATTATTATTATTATTATTATTATTATTATTATTATAAACTGTTATTATTGTTGTTGTTGTTAAATGAGACGTAAAGTCGAACCCAATATTTGCTTTTAACTTAGAAAAAATACAAAAGTCAAAGTTGTTCAGCCCCAGTATTTGAAGTTGTCTTCTCGAATACGGGTCACAAAACGATACCGCCAAATGACAAAGTAGCAGGAATATCACATAGTGTGTAGTAACGCTAGTAGCTAGAGCTAAGTCTGTGATATGACCTGACCTGTGGAGACATCTGGAGGGTTAATGAAAAGTTTATTAATTGTGATAAGATTATAATATAATATGTAGGGGTCAGCACCGTATTAAGACGCAGACATCCCATGGCGCGGAGGCGGTTAATTGCCTGACCTAACCGCGGCGGTGTAATATTAGCTGCTTGTAAATAAGTAGGAAAACTCGCAGACACTGTGCTGTAGGAGGTTCTCACCATTCCTCCCTCTTCTGACCCCTTCACTAGAAGACAAGTCCAATTGCATACTCTTCCTAAACATATACTGTAATCCAGAAGCTTTTCAACTTGTATAGCTCGAATAATTAAGCGTCTTTCATCATTATTTTCAAGGTATGCACTGTATGTTGCAGGTGAAGATCGTCCTTCCAACGTCGTTTTGGTCTTCCTACATTTCTTCGGCCTAGAGGTTTATAATGAAGCTGCTGTTTTTAATAAATGATTATTTGACATTCTTTGTACACGTTCAAACAAATTACATTTATTTTTGTATATTCTCTCGTTTATATTATATATTTGTAATTCATCTCTGATATCTTGACTTCTCTTTTGATCTCCTAAAGATACAGCTGCAACTGATCTCAGAAATCTCATTTCTATTGTCTCAATTTTATGTTTATTAGAGATCGTTAAAGGCCAAGTCTCAGACCCGTATGTTAACGTTGGAACGGATACTGTTTTGTAAAATTTCAACTGAGTTTCTCTTGTGGTCTTATTTCTCAAATATCTTCTTATTGAACCACATATCTGTTGAAATTCCCCTAATTTCTTCTCCATATCCAAATTTAGCAGTTACGATATAATGAATCCCAGATAATTGGGAAACAGGTTACTTGTTCAATTATGTTTGCTCCAATTACAATGTTTGTCCTTTTATGCTGAGTTCCAATAAATGCAATTGACGTTGTTTTCTCTGTTGATATCTTTAAATTATAATCGTTTATTAGATTCCATAATTTATAAACTGATTTTTGTAGTTGATTTTCTGAGGAAGCTACAATGATCAGGTCATCTGCAAATAAAAGACAGTTCATTTTCATACCGTTTATGTCTTTCATAATACATATTTCATACAACTGGAGAAAAATTTTTGCTCGAACCGGGATTTGAACCCTAGATCTATAGATCTACGCTCTGGCGTTCTTACTATTTGAATTACTCAGGGAATCTATGAGCAGACACAAATGTTTCTCTCTTTAAATTCTTCGTATACCCATAGTAGTTAACTTGCATTCACATTGTAACAGGATTGCTTCTGCTAAGCAGACATTATGGTGGGATTTATTCCGCGTCATAACAGTTAATTGAGAACGTATTATAGTATCCTTCTGAAATTCGTGTTTTCTAATAAATTATACTTATTCGAATGTGTCTAAATGACACAAATAATGGGGTGCGGGTAGGAAAACTTTTTCAGGTGCATTTTAAATTTAAAATGGGTTAAAGCAAGCAGATGCACTATCTCCTCTACTATTCAGTTTTGTACTAAAACATGCGATAAAATATTTAGAGGATAAAAAGACATACAACCCAAAGGTATAAAGACTACTACGCACTTTCTGTTGAGTAACACTAAGATTATTGGAGGTTGGAAATATAAAAATCAATTAAAATGTCGATTACTCATTAAAAATTCATTATATAATGGTGAAAGGACAGATAACGACAAAATAAGGGAAATTTTTAAAGTGGTGGCTGCTGAATGAATCAAATACTTAGGAACACAAATTACTAATAGGAATGAGGGCAGAAAGAAAGAAGTTCAACATAGGCTCAATGATCGAAATGTTATTAAGCATTAGATAAACTTTTGTCATCTCAAATTCTCTCAAAAAAAAAAAAAAAGTAAACTGAAAATATGTAAAATTGTTACCATAGTTACCATGGGGGAGAGGCAATGCGAAACTTGACCTCTTAATATTAAGGAAGAAGAAACTATTATTAGGAATATATACGAGAATAAGTTTCTAACGAAAAATTGTTAGGTTGATTGTATTGTAAATTAGCCTATGTTCGAAACAATTGAATAAATAATGAGTGAATACCAATATTAGTGCTAGATTCATAACTTTTGCTGTTACTAATCTTGATGGCGACAGTCCCCGATTATATTCAAGCTTATTGATTTGACCTATTAACGTTTCTTCTTAGAAGGAGGACGAGAAAAAAGAAAGTTTTTTGAAAAATAAAAATTGGTCCAAATTTGACCGAGATATTGACCGGATCACACATATATTTTTCTTAAATAGTGGTTTCTCTAGTCAGAAGTTTAGGTCTAGTTTAGGCTTAAATTGACTCTGCTGTGCGTTCATTGCTATTTACGGATTATTACCCAGAATATCATGGGTATAATGTAAGTCGGCTTTTCTAGCGCTCTCCTCAACATCAGAAATGGGTTTGTATTTCCGCTAATGCCAACAGAACATGTAAGAAATGTCGTTAAGGACAACCTGGTAGCATTAGACTAATAATAATAATAATAATAAAATAATACATTAATAATAATAATAGATAATAAAAAAATAAGAGCATTAGAACACGTCACAAATAAGGAAAATAGAAACATAATATGCCGAAGCAGAAGAAGAAGAAAGCCTAATTGAAAGAAGTTGAGGAGAAGCGAATTAATAGATGGCTTAGGACATGTCTTAAGAATGCCGAAGATAGAGCGATGGCTGAAGCAACTATCTTGAATGGCATCCGAACAGAAAGAAGAAAAGAGGGAGACCAAGGTTTTAAAACATGGGAAGGAAAACATGAAGACAGTAATGCAAGCTTGAGTGCTAAGCATCGAAGATGCCCAAGACCGTAGGCTTTGGAGGTTTGGCACGGGAAGACGACAGCAGCTGTAAAAACCCGAAGATAGAATGAGAATAATAATAATAATAATAATATAAATAATAATAATAATAATAATAATAATAATAATATGAAGTGGATTGTTGAAGTCAAAAAGGACTTAAAATTGGCAGGAATTACTAAAGAAGATATCCCAAACAGAGATATATTTAGAATGAAGTGGCAAGTTGACCAAGAGGACAAAGCGAAGAAAAAAACTGGAACAACTTGGACAGATGATAGAAAACAAGCTCATAGCAAAATAATTAAAGAAATTAGGGCTCAAAGGAAACGCCTCTAAGTACTTTGCGTAGTCCTACATGGGCTGATCCGCAATCAAATAATAATAATAATAATAATAATAATAATAATAATAACAATAACAATAATAATAATATATAATATATAATAACTTTTATATATAATAAAGGCTAATAAAATGTTAAAACATTAAAATCTGTACATAATGTATCAGTCGTCCTCAACTAAAATGAAATTATGTTTAAAAACTTCAAAACTTTGTTTAAAAACTTGGTCAATGTTTAATGTTTGACGAAGTTTTATAAACATACTTTCATTTTAGTTGTTAACATTTTACTCAGTAGCCTCAACGGTGGTTTACCATGAATTTTAGAAGTACTAATAAAGACTAAGTCAATGTAAATGGTAAATAAAATAGTATTCAGTATTGATTTTGCATTTCATTACTGATTGGTAATACCAAGTTTAATTATTTTCCTATTTCATCATCATCATTATGATCAACTTTAAGGATTACACCTTTCCACCTGTATTAAACCCTCAGGTGAACATTATATCATGAAGGATTGTACTATAACTTACCTTTATTTAGACGCTCAACGGGCATGTTAGTTCCCAGTCTCACGGACACACTTAAAAATTTTAATCGTCACCCTTACCTCACAGTGAACTACAAAACATTAAAATATAAAGTAACTAAACTGAATAAGAAGAGCAAATTTAATTACCGTAAAACACAAAATATAAAACATAAAATTGAATACGCCTGAAATAAACTACAG